>JANBPO010003788.1:0-22402 GCA_024336825.1 Amorphophallus titanum
ACTAATTTCCTTTCTATTTAAACCCTCAACCCCCTCTCTCCTCCGTCATTTCTCACCTCTCTTTCTCTCTCTCATTCTCTCTCCTCTCTAGGTCTCTCGGCGCGGGGTGCACACCGTTGCGGAGCTGGCCGAGGCAGGAACGCGATGGAGTGATTGGGACGCGAGATGGGGTGACAGTTTGAGCATGGCATGGCACGATCCCTCAGTGGATTTCGAGATCGGCACGATTCATGTTTTGACATTTTCGGCGTAGTTTAGTCGCTTTGGCACACGGTTTCTTCGGTGGAGGTAGGGAGACGGATCACATACTTCTTCTGCACGTTCTCTCGCCAATTTCACGTCGAACGGTGCTAGAACGAGCGAGTTTGGGCTTGTTGTGATTTTTGAGAGTTTGTAGGGTTCACTGAAAAATGATAATGGTTTTACGATCAGTTGGTGTCAAACGACTCCCTGGAACGTTAGTGTTCCATAGTCATTGATTTCGTATCGATTGGCGGTCATTCGGGACCATTAGGAGCCCGGGAAGTCAGGTGACTCCATTTAGGTCGATTTCGTAAAATTGCCTGTTTCTCACCGTTTCTTAGCCGATCTGACTCCCGTCGGAGTCTATGTGATGTGTATCATCGATATGGTTGTATTCCCCTTCATTTTGGAATGAATGGGGTGGGGAAAGGCCATGATCGGGCTGATCCCATGAATCTCCCGCCGTGACGCCTACACAGTTTAACAGAAACAGTTTAGGGCCTGGCGCGGCCTGGGTGTGACCATTCAGTGTAGGTCATTGGGCATCTGTGCGGTCGCCTAACAGACCACCCAGTGGATGGTACTACCAGGTGTGAGCCATCCAGTCCACTTGAGCGGCTGGTGCCCAGTCGTTCTATTTTTCTCGTTGTTCTGAGCGGCTCTAGCCTAGCCGTTCTGGTCGTTGGACAGTCGGTAGATAACCGTTCAGTGACTTGAGGTGGTTCATGGGGCGGATTTCCCCCAACCATTCTGTGTTTTTGAGGGTTTGGTCAAAATCGTTCTGACCATTGACTAGGTTTGACCGAGCTACTGTAGTAGGCCAGTTCGACTGAGTGGCCTGTCCCAAACCGTTCAGCTCCCTTGGAATGGCCTTTTCTAGACCGTTCCTTTCCTTTTGAATGGCCTTGTCCTAGACCGTTCATCTCCCTGAGCCACCCCTTTGTGACCGCGCTATGGGATGACTCCGTAGTATTTTTGGTTAACCCCGGTGGTTCAACCATTGTTCATCTGTCTTAGGTCCATGTCTTAGGATGGTTAGTCAGTCCATGTTGCGAGTCTTCTATAGACTGCTTGGTGGTTTGTCGGGCAAGTCAGCCAGAGTTGATTGATCCTAGTGGTCATATCCTTGACCGCCACAGTCGCCTCATGGCCCTACCCTTGTCCGCCAATATCCTTATCTCTGTGTTCGTAGCGGCTTCCTCCTTGACTGCTTGGTTTCCCCTAGCGGCGATCCGGCACCCTATACGGGCACCGCGGTGGAGCCTAGTGAGTGTCTCGAGCCTCTACCTTCCTTGTGAGAGACATCCTCAGAGTACCACCACAAATCAGCTTGAGAGCCCGACGTGAGCACACAGAGGCAATACTGGGCAAGCAAGGTATCATCGCCAATAAGAGGGTGTGCCCGAGCTACCTTGAGAGGTTGAAGAGCCGTAGTTAAAGGCAAACCCCTCATACTCTACATTGCTACCATGGACATCTTCCTAGGGGCTTCGCTGGAACAAGTCAACGAGGAGGGCAAAGAGTAGCCACTCTATTATCTTAGCTAAAAGCTAGTCCATCTTGAGCACCGGTATTGCCCCATGGAAAAAGTGCGCCTGGCCCTAGTCTTCACTGTCAAGAAACTGTGACATTACCTCTTGGCACATCGAGTTGAGCTTATATCCAAATACGACCCAGTCAAGTTTCTGCTCAGACAACCGGCCCTTTCTGATAGGCTGAGCAAATAGGCTCTTCTCTTAGTGGAGCACGATATTACCTACATCCCCTAGAGGGCTGTCAAGGGGTAGGGGATGGCAAAGTTCCTAACCACCCATCCAGTACTAGAGGATTCACCCTTTAATACTGAGCTCCTAGATGAGGAGGCCTTAACTATGACGCTGCCAATTCCAGATAACACTCTGTTAGACCTCGCAGGTGGCCCAACATCATATGTCCTCACCATTAGCTTCCCCTGTTGGGAGCTATACTTTGATGGTGCCTCCCGAAAAATTGACGAACCTGGCAGTTGGAAAAGCGCCACTGCTGGTGCTGACATCATATTTTTTACACCTCATGGTGGGATTTTGTATGAGTCCTGCACCCTTATGTAACCCTTCATCAATAATGACGCTGAATATGAAGCCTTGATTATCGAACTTCAAATGGCCCTTGACATGGACATCAAATGCCTCAAGGTCTACGGAGACTCGCAGTTGGTAATCTGGCAAGTCCTTGGTATCTATAATGTCTAAAAGCAAGAATTGACCTCGTATCATGCTACAGTCATCAGGCTTACCTTGAAGTTCTATTTCTTCGAGATAGATCATGTCCCTAGGAAAACCAATTCATAAGTAGATTGCCTTACTAAGTTAGCATCGTCCATTAAATTACCCCCTGAAGGCGAGATTGACATCACCGTCAGACACCAGAAGCTTACGCCAAGCACACTAGATGATGAATTAGGCCTTACAGTCTATGAAGTTCACTACCTTGATGTGGATGCTCCTCCGGAGGAAGAAGATTGGTGAGAACCAATCATCAAAATCAAACAAGGACGCCTCCCTCCAGACCGTGCCCAGAGGATTCGACTCCTTCGTAGGGCAACGCCATATGAATTGATTGGCGACTCCCTTTATAGGCTTGTCTATGAAAAGGATAAGTCTGTGTTGCTTAGATGTGTATCTTTGGCCGAATCTAGAGTCATCATGCACAAAGTCCATTCAAGATTATGTAGAGCTCACTAGGCCGGGGATAAGATGAAAATAAACATCAAGCTTAAAAGGTTCTATTGACTGACAATGTATGCAGACTGCAACATGTATGCCCATATGTGCCACCAGTGCCAGGCTTATGCCCTAATGCCCAGAAGACCTCCCAGTCCGCTACACCCCATGGCCCCTACCTGGCCATTCAGAGAATGGGGAATGGACATTGTGGGACCCCTCCCACCATCTTCTAAAGGCCACAAATACATCTTGGCCGCTACCGACTATTTCTCTCATTAGGTGGAGGCTGTCCCGCTACGAGAAGTCAATGGGGAAGAGGTGGCCCACTTTGTCTGCCATAATATCATCTACCGATTTAGTACTTCCAGTCGTATTGTGTCAGATAATGGGACACCATTCAAGAACACAGTTGCATATCAACTAGCAGCAAAGTTCTGCATCGACTGGAGAACCTCTTCCATCTATAATCCCCAGGCCAACGGCCTAGCTGAGGCCTTCAACAAAATACTCTGCAAACTTTTGGCCAAGACAGTCGGCCAACATAAGCACAACTAGAGTGAAAGGATGTTCGAAGCACTTTGGGCTTATATAATGGTCTATAAAACACCTATAGGGTGTTCACCCCTTTCACTCTATCTATGGGTCAGAAGCGGTCTTACCTGTTGAAATTTAGTTAGCATCATATCGGGTAGCAGTCCATGCTAGCATACTAGGCCAAAAGCAAGATGAATGCCAATGAAGGCTTGAAGAGCTCACTAGTTTGGAAGGTAAGAGACTCGAGACGTATAAACATCTCTAGGCGTACCAGGCCCGTACGACTCGAGCATATGATAGGCTTGTTAAACAACAAACATTCAAAAGAGGCAACCTCATCATGATCAAAGAAAGAGAGGTCCTGGCCAGATGTTCCAGTGGCAAGATGCAACCCAATTGGTGCGGCCCCTATATTCTTCATACAGCTTATGAAGGGGGAGCCTATACGGTTGTTGACCACAAAGGGAGCAAACTATTTCCCCCACTCAACGGCAAGCACATGAAACTCTATTATGCCCTAGAGCATTAGTTTGAACATAGCTTGGGCTAAAGACTAGGCAGTTCCAATCATATAAGCCATACACCTCATCAGGATGGCTTCCAGCTCCCAATCTCTAGTTCTAGCAACTTATGCCATACGCCTCCTCAGGCCGGCTTCCAGTTCCCAGTCTCTAGTTCCAGTAACTTAAGCCATACGTCTCCTCAGGCTGATCTCCAGTTCCCAGTCTCTAGTTTCAACAATATAAGCCATACATCTCCTCAGGCTGGCTTCCTATTCCCAGCCTCCAGTTCCAACAACTTAGGCCATACGCCTTCTCAGGTCGGCTTCTAGCTTCTAGTTTCTAGTCCCAGCAACTTAAGCCAAAATGCCTTCTCAAGCTTGTAGACATATTTTTCCTCCCCTTTTTTATATCCTTCCTAATCCTTCTACTATATCAATGCAAGAAATAAAAGGACTGGAGGTAGAAGGGTGGGAGGATGTAAGTATGATCGTGATCGCCACCAAGGTTCTGGAATGTAAAAGAAGTACACCCGTACCTTGGAAAAGTGAGACACTCGCCTGAATATAGCACTGTAGTGGTAAACGGTTCTGGAAGACCCGCTCTATGAACGGACGATGGCCTGATAGACCACCCGCCGATGTTGAGAAGATGCGGGATGAAGCCTGACTTGATGGCAGAATGGTCTGGAGATGGCCGCAGGAGGAAGAAGAACGGTACTGGGAAGACTGCCCTACGCCTAAAATACACAGGAAGAAGACTGCACAACATCACCAGGGCTTAAGTTGTAGGGCCTGAACCTCCACCCCTTTCGGTCGGCCAGAGGGGATGGGCCTCATGCTAGTACGATACTGACTTGCAAAACACAGTGGAAAACACAAAGGAAACGACCCAAATCAGAACTGAATGATATAGTAACTATCAAAAGGGAGAGAAATAGCCATAATAAAGCTGAATGGGGGATATCTAGGAGTTTTTAAACCCCTAGGGGTGTCAAAAAATGATGGGAGGGTGTGTGAATGATAGTGTAATGAAGAAAAACGTGGGAAAGATGAAGAAGAATGAAGCATGCAATGGAAAGAAAAGGATAGTGGGACTACTTAAAACCAAGACTCAAATAACAGACTACTCTCTGAACCAGAGGCCTGAGTGGATGTAGAAGGCCTCCCTCCCTGACTGTAGTTCCTTCTAGAACTCGGCAGGGCTTCACCGTCGACCTTGAATCTCCCCCTTTCAAAGCCTGGACTAAGGGTCCTATTTATAGAGCCCATAAACCTAGCCTCAAAATTAGGGTTTCTAGTGAAAATTATGACGAGATAATAACATCAAAACGAAATTGATGCGTTTCGATTTTGGCCCTGGTCGAAACCGATATCAAAACCAGTACTGTCATCCATGTCTCGTCGGACTGTTGGGTGACAGGGTGCTAGAGGAGGAAGGCATCTCGGGCAAGGAGGAAGGCAAAGAAATGATAGGGGAGGTGGAGAGGCTTATGGAGGAGCACTTCAAGGATCTAATGGGAAAGTTGGGAGTCTCTTATGAGGGGGTGGATAAGGGAACCAGGGGGTCACTTCTCTTGATTCAGAAGAGATGGTTTGCAGCCCTGGCGAGGGAGGCCAAGAAGGGTAAGCCCTTGATGAAAGCCGAGAGGGGTGAGGGTGAGGTGGAGGGAGAAGAGCATGAGGGAGGAGAGGGGAACATACTTCAATCCCCATGAGGATTATCTTATGGAACGTGCGGGGTCTAGCGGAAGGGGAGAATAGGAGAACGGTGAGGGAGATGGCGAGAAGATGTAAGGTAGACATCCTTTGCTTACAGGAGACTAAATGGGAGGGGGATGGTGAGGGGCTGATGAGAGAGAGAGAGGTGGTGGTAGACTTATGCACGGGGTGGCTTCCCCAACGGTGGGCAGGGCCGGTGGGATCATGGTGCTGTGGGATCCCTTTGAAGTGGAGGAGGTGGAGGTGGATAGGCAAGTGGGCTGATGGGTTATATCTCTCCACTTCCGTTGCTTGAGGGATGGTTTTTTCTGGGACTTATCGGGGAACTACGACCCTCAAATCAGGGAAGGGAAGAGTGCTCTTTGGCAGGAGTTGATTGATCACCATCTTTTTTCGGGCCACCCCTGGTGCGTGGGTGGTGACTTCAATGCGGTGTCTTCAGCCTTTGAGAGGATCGGGACTCATTTCCAAGTTGGGGAGACAGTGGACTTTTGTGACTTCATCTAGCAGGCTGCCCTTATCGGCATTGGATTGGTGAACGCTAAGTTCACCTGGTCCAACTTGAGGGCATCTCCCTCTTGCTCCAAACTTGACAGATTCCTGATGTCAGCAGATTGAGAGGACCACTTCCCTTATGTGCAAGCTTCTTGCTTGGCTAGGCCAACCTCAGATCATAAGTCTATCCTCTAGGGGACCGTCAGAGGCCGAGAGAGGAGTCAGGTCTTCAGATTTGAGAGGTAGACTTTTTTTGATACAGTGAGGAGGGCATGGGAGAGCCACAACCTACATGGCTCTCTCATGGCCATCTTGATTGGGAAACTAAAGCATTTATCCCTTGTGCTTAGAAGATGGGGTGTTGGCAAGACTCTCCTCAACCGACAAGAGGAGGAGAGGATTCTTCATCATCTTGAAGCCCTGGACCAGATGGAGGAGGCAGGTGTGCTCGACGATGTTGGTAGAAGAGCAGGGATTCTTTTAGTGCATAGTATGATTGCTCCTCATCAAGGAAGAGATTTATTGGAAGCAGAGGTCGAGAGAGAAATGGCTTAAGGAAGGTGACAGGAACACAAAGTATTTCCACAAGGATGATGATATCTTGAAAACAGCTTTCCGTAGCAGGTACGAACATTTTGAATTTATGGTAATGCTTTTTGGACTAACGAATGCTCCTGCAGCTTTCATGCAGTTGATGAATAGCGTGTTCTGGCCCTAGTGGGTTATAGTGTTTATCGATGATATTCTGATATACTCTAAGAGTAAGGAGGAGCATGCTGAACACTTGAGGACGGCGTTGCAAATATTGAGAGATCATCAGCTATACGCCAAGTTTAGTAATGTGACTTCTGGTTACAGGAAGTGTCTTTTCTAGGACACATTATCACTAAGGAGGATATTTCTGTTGACCCCTCGAAAGTGGAGGCAGTAAAGAACTGGGATAGGCCTTCAAACATGACTAAAGTAAGAAGTTTCCTAGGCTTGGCAGGATATTATCAAAGGTTTATTAAGAATTTCTCTAAGATTGCGGTACCCTTAACAAGATTTACCTGCAAGGAGAACCGATTTGAGTGGTCAGAAGATTGTGAAAGGAGTTTTTAGAATCTGAAGGAATGTTTAACCACTGCCCCTGTTTTGGCCTTACCTTCGAGAGAATGAGGTTTTATAGAATACACTGATGCTTCAGGTATTGGCCTAGGTTGTGTGCTTTTGCAGCATGGGAAGGTGATAGCTTACTCCTCTTGGCAGTTAAGGAAGCATGAAGAGAATTATCCTGTCCATGATTTGGAGTTAGTAGCTGTAGTTTTTGCCTTAAAGATTTGGAGGCATTACTTGTACGGAGAAATGTTCACGATATTTTCAGATCATAAGAGCTTGAAGTACCTATTTTCTCAAAAGGAACTCAATATGAGGCAGGGGAGATAGCTAGAGTATTTGAAGGATTTTAATTTTTCTATAGAGTACCATCCTGGAAAAGGCAATGTGGTGGCAGATGCTTTAAGCCGCAAGCCGATAGCAAGATTATCAAGTCTCATGTTGCAAGAATGGAGATTGCTAGAATAGTTGGCTAGTTTAGATCTCAATGTTAGCGAGGATCGAGTTATGATTGCCCAGATTCAGCTTCATCCAGAGTTATTGACGGAAATTAAGTCCCTGCAAGAAAATGATCCAATGTTGGTGGAGATCAAGGAAAGTCTGGTCAATAGACCAGATTTTATGGTAGCCGATGACGGCAGACTATTATTTTGAGGAAGGACCTGTGTTCCTGACATAGCTGAAGTGAAAAGCAAGATCTTAGAGGAAGCTCATAGTTCCAGGTATACCATTCACCCTGGAGATACTAAGATGTACCGGGATTTGAAAAGATCCTTTTGGTGGCCGAACATGAAGAAGGAAGTCACAGAATTTGTGAGTAGATGCTTAATGTGTCAGCAAGTAAAGGCTGAGCACTTCAGACCTGCTGGGAAGTTAAAGCCACTCGATATACCACAATGAAAATAGGAGAGCATTGGCACGGATTTTATCATGGGCTAAGTCTGCTCATTTCTTGCCCATTAAGTCATACCGGTCATCGCACCCCGCGGTAAACCTGGCTACCGTGCCGGCGGGTGAAGGCCTTCAGATATGCCTCGTCACTGTCCGCCCGCTCCGTCACGGCCTTGCCTTTGTGTTTCCAATCTTGAACATATTTTTGGGCTCGGCCGCTCCAATCAATATCACTGCCAATCCCCTTGGTAGATTTCCCCGGGCGCTCATCGTGATGGTGTGGGAATCTCACTGCTAGCTGGTGCACTCCCCGTGTCCTCATAATCAACCGGTAATGCAGGGGCTCGATCACATTCATGCAATGTAGCCAAACATCCCACCCCCGGTAAGCCAGGGAGGCCTTGACCCATGGCTGTCCCGTATGGTCCTCGTCCCGATACGGTGTCCACTGCACCTGAAAGGGCCATTCATTCATATAGCATTCATGTAGCATTCATATAAGAAAAGCATTTAGAAACATATAGAAGAGCATGTAGGAAGTTGGGCTATTTACCGATGCATATGGGAACGAGTCAAGGTCCTCTTGGATCGCCCGAGTCGACCGCTGGATCGACCCCGCACTCCGGGCAACGTTCCACCGTCTCACGATGGGAAATCATCCTGGGTACATCTCAACTCCTCGACCAATCCTCGGCAAATAGAGAAAAGCCCAAAACTGCATTTCTAAGAAGAAGTTAGCATTTTAGTCAACTAAAAGCATGTTAGAAGCATAATAGAAGCATATAAGGGCATTTAGGCATTTTTTACCTACAAGAAGGGCGAGAAGCCGCCAAGCATGGTCACTCGGTTGGTGGCGCTGAGTGAATGGAATAGAAAAGCCAGCACTACTGCTCCCCATGCGTACTTCCGCACTCGACTCAGGTCGAACAGTAGGGGAAGGAGCCGACAACTGATCACGTCAGCTCATGTTGCGAACAATAGCTTCCCGAACAGCAGCATCAGGAAGCGTCTCACAACTCTATCTCCATCCGGTCCCAGCTCTGCCGCCACACTCAGACGAGCCTGCTCAATATGCTACTCTAGTAACTCTCCGACTACCGCTGCTGCTCGTCAGAGTCCCAAGCTTTCCTGGAGCACTGACCGTGATAATTGGGACCACGGATGCCCCGGCCTCATCAAGTCCAAACTGAGAAGCTCCTGAGCTAGCTCCCGGTAGTCGACGTACGCCCACCCGGTCACCGCCTTGTCGTGCACCTGCAAGCAGCTGATCCGGGCCATGTCCTCCAACGTCGGAATCATATGCCCCCACGGGAATATGAAGGCCCGGCTGATAGGGTCCCATCTCTCGTGTAGAGCCAGCAGGAGTGCTGTATCCACTCGGGCCACCTTGATGCTCAGGACTTCCCCGAAGCCCATCACCGTCAAGTGTTCCCGTTGATACTCCGACAGTGCGAGATAGACCACCCGGACTTGTAGCCATGTAATTCGTGTCCGTCTCTTACCCTGCACAATTAAGTCATAGGATTAGTCATAAAGTCATAAGCAGATGCTGCGGGATGCCATGAAGGCCAAAAAGTAGGCCAAGAAGGCCGGGGCCATCCCCGCGGTTGAAGATGGCTCTTGTTCAGCTCTCCCCTCTGTCGAGCTAGAGGGGGTCGAGCCTATTCAGCTGGCTCTCCCGTCTGCTAGGCAAGAGGGGGCCGAGGAGGTCAGGGCTGAAGTGGGTAGCTCTAGGACCATCGTCGAGATTGGAGCGTCGAGCGAGGCAGGTGGTGTTCAGGGCGGAGACACCGGGGCCGAGCCGACGGAGGCTGGGGGGTCGTGGGAAGAGGTGATGCAGCCCCAACAAACCGAGGCGAGAGGGGCAGAGGAAGCAGCGGCTCAATCCAAGCCAGCCGGTGGGGTCCCCGAGGGGGTGCTGCTCGGAGGGGGAGCCCCTATTCTGGCTACTCTGGAGAGGCTGGGCATCCGGGGCCCTCTATACCAGAAGTGCTGCAGCATCGCCACAAAGGTGGTGCGAGGAGGAGACAGGCAGCGATCCCCGGCCGCGGCCCTCGAAATGGTGGTGGTGACTTGCCGAGGCCAGCCATCACACGATTTGCTATCTATTGCATCGCTTTGCAAAGTCTTCTCAAACATAAGAATAGGTTTAAACGAATGTTTAGGAGTGAGAAGTGACTCCAATCCTCTTTTGTTGCCTTACGTGAAGGAGCGGAGGTGGAAGCATTAATCAACACTTTGAATTTATGGGAAAAAGTTGCAAAAATAGTTGAAATAATTGAACCATTGTATGAGGTGCTAAGAGTTATGAGTGGGAACAGAGTGCCAACTGTGGGGTTGGTGTACGCCAAGATTGAGACTGTAAAGAAGATCTTAAGAGTCTCTCCGAAATATGCTCCTTTTTTCTTATTTATTGTGGAGGACATGTGGGATAATCAGATGAGCTGTGATTTGCATATGGCAAGTAAACATAAATTTAACATTTTTTTTCGGTGCCTTTGTTTTTCCCATTTAGATGAATATGCTTGGTGAGGATGATGTGATTGCAGCATATTATCTCCACTCCGCATTCCAATATCAGCGGGGGCTTGCTTACGATGATGAGTTAATTAAGATTGTCGGAATTGTGGTGGATCGGATGTCTTGGGTTTCTACAGATGCTGTAAATGCATTGCATGAGGTAAACAATCAATTATGATTTGTTTAGATAACATCACCAAGCCTCTGGCTATTTGTGTCAACTCATGCAACATTTTATTCATGGATGCCAGAAGAAGGCATTTAGAGAGGGAGTTGGTTCATTCTATCATTACGACATGGGATAGACTTGATCCAAGCAAATTAAATATACACTCCACAGTCAATATCAATTGATTACCACTCCGCGGGCTTGTGTAACTATGGAGGTCACTTTGTTTGTTTGTTTTTTTGTTTTTGTTCATTTTTACAGTTGAGTGGTGGCTTAATTATAGCAAGAGTGGACCCACATTGAGGAAGATTGCCATCAAAGTGTTATCTATTTTAATTACATTAATACTTTAACTAATTCATTTAAACGCCCAAAAATAGTCTAAAAATTCGTAAAAATCGTCTAAAATCACGGGATAAACTCTAGACCCGGCCCACTAAGGATCCACTAAGACACGGGCATTACAAAAAGTATCTTTTGAGGTCCTCGAAGGCCTGATCACATTCTTGATACTAGTTGACATGCCCTCTCTTCTTTGGAAACTTGTTGGCTTACGTGATTAATTAGAAGAACAAGAGGCACCTTTCAACTGCTCTGGATAAGAACTGACTGAGGGCGGTGACACGACTGGTGAGACTTTGCATGTCCCTTACGCGTTCTGGTTACTTCATTTTTAGCACGACTTTGATTTGGTTCGGGTTAGCTTCAATGCCTCGGTGAGTCACCAGGACCCCGAGGAACTTGCCTGATCTCACCCCAAATGCAGACTTGTTTGGGTTATGTTTCATGTTGTATTGTCGTAAGGTGGCAAACATTTCCTTCAAGTCTTACAGATGGTCAATCACGTGCAGGCTCTTAACGAGCATGTCATCTATATACATATCTATATTGCAACCGATTTGGGAGTTGAACATGTGATTGACAAGACGCTGGTACATGACTTCTGCATTTTTTAGCCCGAACGGCCTCCTTGTGTAACAATACAAGCCATAGTAGGTAATGAAGGCGACCTTATCTTAGTCGGGCTTGTGCATACTGATCTGGTGGTATCCGAAGTAGGCATCTAGGAAACTTAACATCTCGTGCCCAATAGTCGTGTTGACGAGTTGGTTGATTCGTGGCATTGGGAAGCTATCCTTAGGAGTGACTTTGTTGAGGTTGGTGTATTCAACATACATCCATGACTTCCCACCGTTCTTAGGCACTAGGACTATGTTGGCGATCCCGTCTAGATACCAGGTTGGTCTAAGTAGTCACAAGCGTAACTTCTCCCTCACTTGCTCCCGAATGATCGCCTGTCACTTGGGGTTATAGCGTCTCTTGCGCTATTGAATTGGGCGCCATTTAAGATTCAACTTCAATTGGTGGGTGATTACCTCGGGAGGGATGCCAGGGAGCTCGTCCTTGGACCAGTCGAACACATCCTAGTTTGCCACTAGGAAGCGTTGGTAGGCCTCCTTCTCTTCCTTAAATAGTAGCGAGCCAATCTGTAGGGAGTGGTATGGGCTCTCGCCAACTTGGATGAGGAAGAGGTCTTCCGTTGGCATACTTTCGCTTGGTCCAGGCACATCTATCCTGGGCTTCTTTTCTGGTGGGGCGTCCTCCGCCTTCCTCTCCTCGATGGAGATCAAGTAATGCCAGTGGGATTCCCTTTAATTTGCTCCTTTAATTTGCTCAGACTTCCCCCACTCTATGTGGGGTGGGAAATTTCAACTTCTGGTGGTACGATGAGGGAAACCTTTTTAGTATGCCCAAGATCCCCCGACTAATTATGGCATTATAGTCGGTCATGTCTCGCACGTGGCAACCTCCATCATCATAGAGGATGATGAGGAATTAGATGGGGTGTGGAGCAATGACGGTTTGGGAGTCTATGAGATCGTAGATGAGAAGGACACAGCCGATGATGAGGATAGCAACGTGGATGACACTACTGATTTGTACGTGTAAGGATTGAAAAGGTTTGACAAGTAATCATTAGCAATTGATGAACCCACTAAGAAAATTAACCTTGGAACTGAAGATGACCCTAGGCCCATAATCACTTTCGCTAATCTCCCTCCTCAGGTTGAAGAGGAGCTGATCAAGGTTCTGAGGGAGTATAGTGACTCTTTTGCCTGGTCCTATGAGGACATGCCGGGTCTTGACCCTACTCTGGTTGAACATAGACTTATTCTTAAACCAGGGGCAACACCTGTTAAATAGAAATTGAGAAGATTCCACCCTCAAATGGCCTTAAAGATGAGGGAAGAAGTCGACAAACTGCATAAGGCCAGATTTATTAGAGTTGTTTTATATCTGCAATGGGTGGCAAATATAGTCCCGGTGATGAAGAAGGATGGAAAGGTCCAGATTTGTATTGATTTCAGGGACTTAAATAAAGCATGCCCGAAGGATGATTTCCCACCTCCTCACACTGACATGTTGGTGGATAACACGGCTAGGTATGAAGCCCTCTCATTCATGGATGGCTACTCGGGTTACAACCAAATCCGTCTTGCTCCAGAAGATCAAGAGAAAATCTCATTCACTACGTCTTGAGGTGCATACTGCTATGTTGTCATGCCATTTGAATTGAAAAATGCAGGTGCCACGTATCAACAGGCAATGATGACAATCTTCCACGACATGATGTATGTATATATGGAAGCCTACGTAGATGATATTCTGGTGTAATCGAGGTCCAAAGAAGAACACCCCATCATTCTAGCTAAGGTGTTGCAAAGGGCTAGGGAGTATAAATTAAAAATGAATCCAAAGAAATGTATTTTTGGAGTTGCATCAAGGAAATTGCTATGGTTCATAGTTAGCAAGTGGGGGATTCAGATCGATCCAAATAAAGCACAGGCCATTATGGACATGCCACCGCCGAGGAACATCTCAGAGCTTTGAGGTTTTATTGGGCGTTTGTAATTTATTCATAGATTTATATCTCAGCATTCACAAAGGTGCCGCCCATTCTACAAATTGTTGAAGGTGGGAGCTAAGTTTGAATGGAATGAATAGTGTCAAAAGACCTATGAGGATCTTAAGGTTTATTTGTCAAATCTCTCAATTTTGCAACCCCGTGTCCCTGGGAAACCCATGATATTATACATTTTTGTCATTGAGGACTCCCTAGGAGCTGTCCTGGTGCAAGTGGACGATGAAGGTAGGGAAAGGGCAGCCTATTGTCTTTCTAGGTTGTTTAATCCTGCTGAGGGCAAGTATACTGCCATAGAGAAGACCTGCACGGCACTAGTATGGGTAGCTCAGAATCTCAAGCATTACCTAACATGTATGGGGCAGCCTCTGCGGGCGTCGGAGGTCCGAGCTTGGGGCGCCCAACCGGGGAACGCTCGGGCTTTCCCTATACAGCGGGAGTATCGTTAGTCGGGGGGGCCAAGCTTGAAATGGTCGGGTGAGGCCTGGCCAGGCTCGGTGCCCTTTCATGAGGCCCCCGAGCTTCCCCTGATCGGTTATGCTCGATGGCCACTTGGGCTTCCCGAGTGACCGTTGCTTGGCCTTCCTGACCTGGAGGCCGCCTAGCAAGTATCAGGCCGAGCGTTTGGACTTCAAAATAAGTGGGCCTACTGGTGGGGCTATCACTTGGGAAATTTGGCCTTTTGGGTCAGGTTAGGCCTAGGTGGGCCGTTCTGTACCGCATGTCTTTTGGGCCACCGATTCACCCCTCTCCACTTGCCCCCCTACTCCCGAGCCAAAGTTTGGGCTCGGAGAGTAGAGTATAATAGTGTCGTATTGGTGGCCCAGATGGGGAGCATCCGTTGCAGGCCTACTTTAGCTGCATAGTTCAGGAGACATTTAATGCGGCCGTCCTGGGGGCATGTGCATGATGATGATGCCTTTACGTTGGCTCGGGGGAGGCCCATCATGGAGTTTGAAACATCACGATGCTTCTTCCCAGGACCGCTTGGGCCTATAAATATTTCATATGCTTGTGTCCCACGTCTCCTCCGTTTAGGGATTTTCCCATCATCGCATTCGCAGTATGAGAGGGTCCATGCACCGTGAGAGCGACCAAAGGGAGCGGAGAATCGTAGAGGCCTTTGCAGAGTTGGCAGAGACCACGGCGGCAGTGATCTGTCAACTTCCTCCTCCCCCTAGCTCTTATGACTCTGAGATCCTTTCTTCTCCTTCTTCCCCTTCTTTCATGGCAGAGCATGACACCGAGGTCGAGATCCAAGAGTTTGAGCAAGGTGCGGGGAGTTTAGCGCCGACGTCCGACCATCCTTGGTGTAGTGAACTGGGCGAGGCCGAGGTGAAGGAAATTAAGACATGCTTCAAGTTGTCGTGGCGGTACTATTTTTCCCTAGCTAAACCTCACGAGTCCAGCCTGGACACTCATTCTGGCCTTTCCTACACTTTTCTCTTAGCTTGGAAGTGCGATTTTCATCTTCCTCTCCACCCTTTTGTTGAGCAACTGTTGAAACTCTACCAACTGGCTCCTGTCCTGTTGGTTTTCAACTCCTACACCTTCATTTTTCCTTCATCACCCTTTGTGGCTCGTGTGGCCTCGCCACATCTCTAGACCTTTTTCATGTCTTCTTCGAGCTGAAGAAGTATACACACGCCAGTAAGGGTTTCTTCTACCTTCAGGCGAGGAGGGGAAGGAGTTGTGTGACCCTCTCTCCTCGGGATTCCTCACATAAGGGGTGGAAAACTTAATTTTTCTAGGTAGGATTTACCAAGGGTGCCTCTAGCTGGAGCTTTCCTAATAAGCTGAACTTCCAGCCGGTATTCTCCGTGAAGCATTCGGCGATCTTCTCAGAGCTGGAGGAGGAGATCAGAATTCTTTAGGAGAATCGTCGATCAACCGTTGAGTTGATGACTCCAACAAACATTGAGGATTATCCTCGCCGTGCACTGCCTCCCTGAGGTAACGATCTTGGGGACTCCACTTTTACACTTTCTTGTTTTGGTTGGTAGAGTCTTCCCTGATGATTTGCTTTCTGATGGGTAGAAATGATGCGCAGTGATGATGTGGAGCGACCGTTAGAGCAGGAGGTCGCCAAGCAAGGGGAGGCAATTGGCTCGAGTGCGCTCTGAGCTTCCGAGGGTCCTTCTTCTGCCTGAGACAAGGGCAAGCGGATTGCTCGGGAAGACGACCCAGAGCGACGGGGGTCTAAGCGCAAGGACCCCGGGGAGCGGCTGATGCTGTCCTTGATGAAGGCTTTGACCGCTGAGAAGAGACAACTGAAGAAGATGAAGACCCTCCGCCCGACTGAAGAGTTCCCTGCCGTGGATGTCCGTCGCTCGAGCCTTCTGGTAACAGAGTTAGAGGTGCCTACAGTGGTTGAGAGGACTTTTGCTGAGCCTGCAGGAGCACAAGGGGAGGAGGCTGGCTCCAAAATCCTGGCCGAGGTTGCCAGGGTGCACGGTGAGGAGGAGGATGTTGGGGCAAGGATCTAGGCCGAGCCAAGCGCCACAGTCCCGAGTTTGGGGACATCTGGGGAGGATGTCCCGACATCGACTCCTCCAAGGAGGGCTTCCCCCCATCAACAGGGGCGGTTTGCCGTCTAGGCCTCCCTGTATAATCGGTGCCGCGCTATAACACCTCCGTCTGTTCGGGAGGAATTTCGACATTGCTCCCCTCCCATGCTTCTTAAAAGGGTCATGGAGGGAGGTTTGTTTGTGGCTCAGCTAGGGGCATAAATAACAAGTTTTTTGGCATGACTAGAGAGCGAGGAGAGGGCCCAGTCCCAGGTTCACGTTGAGTCCGACCAGAAGATTGGGCAGTTGACCTCCGAGCTTAGGGTTCTCCGACTGGAGGTGACCTCACTCCAGGCACGTGATCGGGCGAGCCAAGAGGAAGCTAGGTCATTGGCCGAGCAATTGTCCCAAGCTCGATATACAGCCGAGCTTAAGAGCAAGCTCCTGGAAGAGGAGCATCTGGCCTACGTGGCACGCACGGGATAGTGGGCAGTCGAGGGAGAGGAGCTCGAGGGCTAGGTCCCAGAGGTTAAGCGGGCCAAGAGGGAGGCCGAAGCGGCATGGGTGAGGTCTAGGCAAAGCTGACCGAGGCCAAAGTGAAGGTGGTCGAGCTCGAGGAGAAAGTAGCAAGAGCCACGGCAGAGGCAGATGAGCACTATCGGGGCTCGAAAGAGTACCGCAGAGCCCTAAAGCAGACCTCCTTCGCTTATTACAAGCCGGGCTACTGGTGGGGGCTCCGGAAGGGTTTTGCCCACGGCTTCACTGGCCCAGTAGCAAGTCCTCGACGGGCTTGTCTTTGACCCCGGGTAGCGCTATGACTCAGATGAGGAAGGCTCAAATTCTCCTTCCTCAACGTCAAGCGGTGAAGGAGGGAGTGCTGACATCCAAAATATGACTGGGTGATAATGATGTGTCCGAAGGAGTCAACTGAAAGTCAAAGATCATCCCACTCAGATCGTTGAAGTCCCAAGTCACCTCACAAGAAGTACCAGAGACTCCACATTTCATAATCTCAGGGTAAAACATCTACCACAGCTCACTAAGGCCTTATAATGGTCAGAGCTAATGAATCGACAACGAAGCAATCATGTCGGATATATCTCCACACCACGTCCGGCTAGGACGAGAATGTACTAGGTAATTTCCCACCTGATAAAGAATCCCTCTCGAGATGAAGAAATGTCCCTGGCTCCTCAAAATAGGGAGCAGAAGGCTAAATCAACGAAAAACCTGGATGACCTGATCAGGGCGCCCGGAATGCCGAAGTGGTCTGTAAGTGACCAAAAAATTATCCCGCGAGGATGAAAACTTTCACACTGGTTGCCCACTCAATGAAGACGCTTCATACAAGCGTAAAGCAAGCCCAAAAGTATGATAGCTAGTGCCGAGGGCGATATCAGCAAAAAATTCGAGAACCCCGTTTGACACATGCGGAATGTCGGAACAGTCCGTAAGTGGCCATAAAGACATCCAATCAGGACAAAAATGCTTTGATGGATGGCCCTCCCCATGAAGACCCTCTGCGTGCCCTCAAAGTGGAGTTGGCGGCACAAATCGACATGCCAAATGCTAAATTAGGGGAAATTTGGGTTATTTGATTCGGGTACACACGGCACTAGAAAAGGGCCGTAGAAGACTTAAAAGAGGCCCAGTGAAGGTGAAAATGCTTCGAGGGGTAGACCATTATATTGAATGAATATGCTTCCTGCAATCCCGGGTTTGTGATCTTCTTGGGTTTTCTTTCGTTTCTTCATCGGACTATCCTTCGCTGGCCTATCCTCTTATGGAAACCACCTCACCTCAGGGTCACCTCTGCTTGTTCCCCTCTCGTCACCGGAATGCCAGACCATAACCCCTACCAGTGCTGCATTCAGCCCCCCTTGCCCAGTGCGCCCTTGGTTCTTCCAGCCCGGCGCGCTCAGCCCATCTTCTTCCTCGGTGTGCCCTCAGGCCAGTTTGGCCGGCACACCCTTGGCTACCCCGGGGCCGGCACACTCCCCAGCCTCCTTGCCCGGCACACTCCTTCACTTAGCTAACTCGGTGCACCTTTGGGTTCCCTTTGCCCGGTGCACCCTCAACCACCCCCAGCCCGGCACACTCCCCTTCAGCCTATTGGCTGGCACAACCCTCAGTCAGTCACCCCCCTTTGCCCGGTGCACCCCTGTATGGTCCTAGAGGCGCCTCTCACCCGTTGTTTTCCCCCGAGCTTTCCGCGGTTTTACCAAAGGTGTTGTCGCTCTCGGGCGCCCACCTCAGATTGTCGGGTTTCGCCACTCCATGTGGGCGTGTCCCCTGTATCTCCCTTACGCTCGGGTCAAGGGGAGATGCTGTCAAATTTTTGTCAGAATTAACCTAATAATAATGATAACAAAAGAGAAGTAATAATGCAAAAAAGGGGGAAGCAACAAATGGACAAAATAAACACTAACGAAATGGCTCTCTCGAAATAGCAAAAGAATCACGGAGATACCGAACAACTGAACCTCTGCATCAACATAACGGACTTTCAAACATAACCATGAACTTAGTCCGCACGAATGAAAGAAAATCAAATAAAAGCTCCATTCATGCATTCCACGAATAAAAGAAAATCCCTACACTTGCATTTCATGAATAAAAGAAAGCCCCTCGTTGGCCAGTCTGGTATACCTCTCAAGCGCTTCCTGGCACACTCTGCCTTAGCCTCGTCCAGCACACTCTTCTCAACCCCCTGCCAGCACACCGTCTAACACCCTTACCCGGCACACCTCCTAAGCGCCCAGTCTGGTACGCCGGCCCAAGCCTCACCCGGTACAGTCTCTCGTCTTCCCTCTTTCCCACTATCTTATCGCTCTCTCATCATCTCTCTCTTTCTCACCATCTCATCTCCCTCTCAGCGTCTCTCTTTCTCTCGCCCTCACCGTCTCTCTCTCCCTCCGTCTCTCCCTCACCGTCTCTCCCTCCGTCTCTCCCTTACTGTCTCTCCCTCACTGTCTCTCCCTCCGTCTCTCCCTCCGTTTCTCTCTCCCTTACCATCTCTCTCTCCCTCCATCTCTCCCTTACCGTCTCTCCCTCCGTCTCTCTCTCCCCCCACCATCTCTCTCACCCTCCGTCTCTTTCTCCCTCACCATCTCCATCTCTCCCTCCGTCTCTCTCTCACCGCCTCTCCCTCCGTCGATAAGCTGCATATCATATCTAATCTGATCTACACAATTAAGGGGGAGTTGATGATATGTTTGTACTGCATATGTTCTTGTGTCTGCATACATTCATCAGAAGTCTGCAAAACTCATCGTTCATATAAGACTGCACTATTTTTTCATACGAACTCTTGCCTGCTGTCCTTGATCTTACAACTTTCGCAAAGTCATCACTACATTTCTTGTCTGCTGATACTGAAAATCTCAATTGCTATATGAACCTATTGCCTTCCATGTGATCCCCTTCAATTCTGCGCATTTCTTCAATTGATGTCTGAGCATTAAACTATTTTGGCCAATGTCTAAGGGGGAGAACACTCCTACTTATTATACTCCTGATATCAAACTATTTTTCTTTTGATGATGTCAAAAGGGGAGAGAGTTTGATGAGTCATTCTAGAGTCATTAAGTCATTCTACAAGGGAGAGAGTTAAGAGAGTTGATGACTCTCTATGTCAGTCTCCTGCATGCTCTATATGTGCTGATTAATCTGATAATATCATAGTGTTTTGATCATAATGACTCATAGTATTGCCATCATCAAAAAGGAGAGTTTGATGAGTCATAAAGTAATTCTACAAAGGGAGAGAGTTACGAGCTTGGGGCAGAGAGTTGGAGAGAGTTGATGAGTCTCTATGTCAATCTCCTGCATGCTCTATATGTGCTGATTAATCTGATAATATCATAGTGTTTTGATCAAAATGACTCATAGTATTGTCATCATCAAAAAGGGGGGAGAATGTTGTGCCTAGTGGTTTTAATAATGTCAAATACTATGATTCAATTATGATGTCATGATCTTGATATCATGATTGTGATATGTGCTTGATAATGTCTTGATGCCTTAATGCTATGTGTACTATGTGTGTTTGAAGAATGGCTATGTGTGCTTGAAGAACATGCTAAAGAAAAGTTTAAGCAGCACAATAGGCTGTGTATGTTTGAAGAATAGGCTAAAGAAGGTATATTCAAGTTTAGAAGAACAAGTTCAGTGAATGGAGAATGCATGAGTTTGACAGATTTGATGAAGATTCATGAAGACATTCAAGCAATCAAGGAAGCTCAGAGAGCTGAACACAAGCTTGATGAAGAGTGAAGAAGAGGAGTCAAGACTGGAGCCAATTCCAAAACACTCGGGCTATGCTATTTCAGCAAAGAAGAAGACCTGCAAGAAGAAAAGTCGACTCCAAAGTCTTCTGGAGCCGACTCGGTGATAGCTTTGCAAGGGAAGTTGATGGGACATATGTGTTTCTTTGCAAAAAGGCCATGTTGGCCCGACGGGACCCCCACCCTCTCTCCCATTGGGCCACCTAGACTTTCTAAGGCCCATGTGGGACTGATCCATGGTCCAAGATAAAATCTTGATTAGCCCCTCTTGTTGACTCCAAGAGGGGGGCGCCCCCCTCTCTTGTCCCCATGTGGGATTAAATAAGTCTTCCCCCCCATTTGGCCCAATCGATCTTATGTCCTTCGTGTAAATCATAGACCAGATCTCGAAATTGAAACCATCCTTCGATAGTGTGGCCCGGCTGCCTGTGGAACACACAATACTTTGTCTGATCAACTACAGTATTCCAACTAGGCCTTTCCGGAGGAAGTTGGATAGCATTTACTGACATGAGAGCCGAAAATATATCGGCAAGAGTTTTCGGCAAAGGAGGATATTGGGCTCTCTTGGGAACCGGGCGCCTGCTGTTGTTGTTGTAGCCGTTAGGGGGAGGGACATTGTGGTATTGTGGTGGTGGTGGAGGCTGTTGTGGAGCGGGATAGGTGTTTTGTGGAGCGACAAAGGTGAGCGGTGGGTTTGGCGAAGTGGAATAAGTGGGTGGAGGGTTTTGTGGAGAGGTAAAGGTAAGTGGAGGGTGGGTTTGTGGAGCGGATTGGTTGTTGCGGGGATTTTGGGGAAAGCGGATTTGGTTGTGGTTGGCGGGAGGGAAGGTAACGGCTTGAACTTGTTCATTTGTTTGAACCCCCTCAGTGACCGGCCCTTGTGGTTTTCTGTTGTATTTGGACTTTTGGGCCTCAAATAAGGAATGGATGGGGGAGTCCTTAAACTGCATTCGAATGAATTACGCCCGGCTATATAACTGATGCATGTTGGATATGTCATTCATAGCCAGTATATTTCAGAAGGTCGGAGTAGCATTGGAAATCAACAATTTGACCTTCTCTTCCTCCAGAATATGGCCGGGCACCCTGGCGGCTATCTGCCTCCATCTATCAGTGTAGGTTGCAAACTTCTCATCTGGTTTCATTTTCTCGGCCACCAAGTTTGTAAATGAATATTCTGGGCTGACCCTATCTTGAACCATTGGATAAACTTGTCTTTGACCACTTTAAAGCTCTCAACATCTTCCAATGGTAAAGAATAGAACCATTCTAATGCGACGCCGTCCAGTGACTGCCGAAACAAGTACGCCATGAGACGGTCATCATACTGGAATTGTGCCGATTCATATAAAAAGTCCCTTACATGAATAAAGGGATTCTCGTTTCCATCATACTTCCTGTAATTGGGCAGCTCGGACTGTGGAGGAAAATGGATGTTCTGAAAGCTCGGGATGGGCACATCGGCCAAGGACTGTGGGCCAACCCACTTTTGGAGAAAGTCGAGTTGTTGTTGCATGGCGGCCCACTTATCAAATAGCTCTTGCACCCTTGATGGAGCAGGGGTAATAAAAGAAGGAGTTTGGATCGGTGGAGCAGAGGGCAAAGCAGCTGAAGGAGGTAGCCCGTAGGACGATGCCGAAGGATAAGCAGCCTGGGTGGGCGAAAGCCCATAAGAAGGATGTTGGGCCGGGGAATGACCCAAATTGGGGTGGACCTGGGCTGCCCCTAGCTGAGGGCGCCAGAAATCTGATGGACCCATAGAGTTTGGGGGTACTGATGGGGTAGAAGTGTGGTGATCTAGCTGGAAAGA
>JANBPO010003791.1:0-17428 GCA_024336825.1 Amorphophallus titanum
AACCCACAAAAAATACCAAACCTCCTATTAAAAAATCATAAAAAATACCCATATTTTTCTTACTTCTCCCTCTATCTCCCATAAAAATCTCAGCCTCCAGATCCACTGTCTCCCCTCTAGTCAACTCGTGTTCTCAGGTAGATCCAAATCTGTCCTGTTAGATCTGGTTCTGTGAACCAGCAAGTTATAAAATTGACCAAGGGGGTTACAGAGACATTCAAAATTCTTTCTCTAGCTTGGGGTCATAACTCTTTGAAAGAGCTTTCCCATGGCACTGGTCTCGCATCGATCCAACATCAGGGTTGATCGCAGCAGGTGTTCTCGCCGGGTCGCGCACTACAGAAACAGAAGATCCAGTCCGTGGACAGCAAGCCACGTTGATCGCCCGGCTGGCCGTCTCGCCTTCCACGAGACAACCAGCACACTTCCATCCAGGGGACCATCCCTCTAGGAGTCACCGCCATAGTAGTACCCCTCCCGGCCCATTCGGCCCACCAGCCAGGATGCGGGCCCCATAGTTGCCGACGAACGCGACCATCGGAGTGGCTCAAATTGCTGCCCGTCAACCCATGAACGGTCCTCCCGGGCCCCACTTGTAGTCCTTTACCTCCCTGCGTGGAGTGAGCAGTGATTTGTAATTCTATAATTATTGATTACTTGTATTTACCGGGAGTTACCGTCCTTGGCTGGGGTCGTCGTCCCCATACCCGGAGCGTGGAGGTATCATTTTTGCCTTTCTCTTTGGCATTTGCTTTACTCGTATATACTTCCATATGCCGCTACTAGAGAGCATGATAGGGTAATTAGCTCATTATAATTTTATTCACCGCTATAATAGAGATAGCGAGACCGTCCCGTGACCCGATCCGGGCACGAGAGTGAGCCAACCACCCTTGACTCGCTGTCAATTTCTCAACTGTGCAGGTCCAAACGCTTCCCTCATTAGGGATGAACTCGAGCTTGCTAGAGTTTGAGGTTGCATCTCAAATTGGCGTCGAGCCTACATTTCATCCCGCATCAGTGTGCCTGGGAAGAGCTGCAAGAGCAAGCCGGCGAAGTCCCACGCAGGGCATGCCGGGGAAGACTTCAGGAGTGTGCCGCTGAGCTCGCGCCAGCGGGTGTGCTAGGTAAGGAGCATGCCGTTGAAGGCACTACTGAGCGTGCCATTGAAGGCACTAGGGAGTGTGCCATTGAAGGCAGCAGGGGCTTCCTTTTCTTCTTTTATTCGTCTCATCTTCTCTTCTCTTTTCTCTCTTCTTTGTTCCCCTGCACATAAACATAGGGTGAGAAATTTTTAGTGTCCACAAATGCCCCCCACCCGCAGACGGCGTGAGAGAGGGACGAGAGAGCGGGGCCTGCAGGTGCAGCCCAACTGAGAGATTTATCAATCATGACGAGGAGAGCGAGGTTGTGAGAACCGTGGTTGAAAAGCGGGCTACTAAAGTCGGGAGGCATTAGAAGTGCGGTGGGATGTACGTCGAGCTGCATGCGGGCGATGTCGGCGCAAGCGGGCAGGCAAGGGGCCGGCTTTTGCAAATGCTGCTTCAAATCCTGCAGCATCTGCTGGTCTGGAATGCTCTGGGCATAGACCGGCTTGGGCGTTGCGGTGAGTAGCGCGGTGCCGGCGCACAGGGCGAGCAGGGCAGTTTGACGGCGCATGGGCGGCCAGCGCAGCGGCACACCTGCCAGGCGCGCGATCAGCAGGGCAAACAGCAGCACGCGCAGCAAGTCGAGCAGGCTGCACATGGCCGGCGGCAGCAACCAGAGATGCAATTGCTGAGTGTGATCGACCGGGCCGCTCCAGCTCAGGATATAGCGGATGTTGCGCCAGTTCGGCAGGCCGGCACCGGTTTGCACGATCGCATTCGGATCGGGGCGTTGCAAGTCATTGTCGGCACGCGCCCTGGTCTTGGCGAATTTCTCTTGCGATAGCGAGGAGAAGTCGGGCTTTGGTGCTTTCAGAACGCCGGCCAGTGGCGCTGGCGGGGCAACCCTGTCTTCCAGCACTTTGGCTTCGTTCTCGTTAGCCGAAAAGCCCGAAGCAGGGGCTGCGTCTTTTGTGGCAGGGGGCGGCGGAGGGGATGCAGCCGGCTCCGCTACATCAGTCGGTGGCGCAGCAGCCGGTGCCGGCGCAGCGGCTGGCGCGGCTCGATCGTAGACCGGCATCGATGCCGCGACCTCGGGCTCGTCGCCAGGGCGGCCCGCCACACCCTCCATGCCGGATCGCGCAGGCAGTTCCGGCTGGTCCAGCGAGGGATAGATGGCTTGCCGCACCTGGGTCAGCGCAAACGGCAGCGCTACCAATACCAGCGCCAGGATGGCGGCGTTGCGGTAAATACCGGCCATGCTGCGCAAGCGCGTACCCTGCGGCAGCACCTGCACCAGGGCGGCGCCGGCCAGCGCGGCCAGCCAGGTCCAGCGCGGCGCATCAAGTTCGTGATAACCGATGACGAATGCCGCAGCTGCCACCAGGCCCCAGCGCCAGCCCCACAGTTTGCCGAAGGCGAAGGCAATCACCAGTACCACGAAGAAGTCGAGCAGGCTCCACAAACCGGTCCAGGAGCCGGCGACATGGTCTACCCCGCTCGCTCCCAGCAGGCGCCAGCCGGCCGGCAACTCCAGCCCCACGCGCAGCGAATCGACGTCTTCGTTCCAGCCCACTGCCGGCAGCGTGCGCGTATCGCTGTCGATACGGCTGTCGGCAACGACTTCGGCCTTGCCGTCACGGATTTCCACGCCCGAAGTCTTGCCGTCACGCGTGATGAATTGCTCGACCTTGTTGACATCCACGCTGCCCAGCTCAGCCGGGCTTTGCATGTCGATGCGCCAATTGCGGTGGAAGTTGCCGTCGATGGTGTCGCGCACGCTATAGCCGCCGCCGTCGAAATCGAGCCAGATGGTTCGGTTCAACTGCAACTTGTCCGGTGCGGCTTCCGGGTCGCCGCGTTTGCTTTCGGCCAGTTGCAACGTGTCGCCCGGCTTGAACTGAAATGCCGGCAAGCCTTGCCATTCCGGCGGCACGGCCACCAGTTTGGGATCGACCGGCGTGCCGCCCGTGGGCACGACCACGCGCAAATCGTTGTGGCCCTGAAACACCCAGACTTCCTGATCTGCCAACGCTGTTGCACCCGCGGCCGGAGCCGGCAGGGTGAGGCTTTGCTGCGGCTTCATGCGCCGCCCCGTGACGCTGATATTCCATTGCCCCGGCCGCAACTGCACGTGCAGCTTGCCTTCGGCGTCGAGGTGCGCCGGCAGTTCGCTCTTGAGTTCAACGGGTGTGAAGTCTGGCAGCACTGCGGTGGGAAAAACCATTTCGCGATTTTTGCCGGCCACGCCAAGCGACAGGCGAGTCGTCACGGCCATGGGCACGCTATCGTCGACCATGCGCGAGACGTGCAGTTCGAGCGCATCGGCGCCATCTTCTGCGCCACTACGCGCTTCCAGCCAGAGATGGCCGCCATTGTCCAGGCGCGGCATGGCTACCGCGGCACCATTGAGGCGCAGTGAGACCAGCGCCGTTTCTCCGGGCACTTGCAGGCTCTCGGGCATTTCGTCCCAGGCGAAATTGCCGGCTACCGTATGCGAGCCCGGTGCAAGCAAAACACTGGGCACCCCATTCTCGCCCGACGTGACAGCGACCGGCTTGCCATCGACCTTCACATCTTGCGGCCAGTGATCTTCATCGCCGGGCAGGTCGACGCGCAATTCGCGGTAGAGTGCAATGCGCTGGCTGAAACTGCCGCCACGCTTGTCCAGCACCAGATCGAGTGATGCCGGCCAGACGCAGCGCCGCTCCGATTCGTTTCCCGCGCTGCGCCGCAATACCGCGCTGACGCTATTCTACGTGGCGATCCCGGTCGGCTCGGCCATCGGCTACACCATCGGCGGCCAATTCGCGCAGCATGGCGATTGGCGCGGCGCGTTCATCTACGCGGGACTTCCCGGCGTATTGCTGGCGCTGAGCCTGCTTCTTTTGCGCGAGCCGCGCCGGGGTGAATCCGACGGCTTGGCAGTCGCACCGCACGCGGGCGTCGGGGAAATCGCGGGGCTGTTGCTCAACCGCCGCTACAACCTGCTCGTGTGGGGCTACGCGGCGCAGACGTTTGCCATCGGCGCGTTCGCCTATTGGGGGCCGTCGTTCCTGCACCGCTGCCACGGCATGACGCTGGCCTCGGCCGATGGCATTTTCGGCGCGATGCTCGCGTTGACCGGTCTCGCGGCGACGCTGCTCGGTGGACTTTCCGCAACGGGGCTGCGCCGTCGCACGCCCGCCGGTTATGTCTGGGTCATGGCCTTGTCGCTTGTCTTCGCCGCACCCGTGTGTTTCTTTGCCCTGATGGTTGGCGACACCACGCTTTCGCTCGTCGGACTGGGCGCGGGGATGTTTTTTATCTTCCTGCCGACGGGGCCGATTGCCAGCGAGATGTTCGAGATTGTGCCGGTGCACCTGCGCGCGAGCGCGATGGCGCTCTGCGTTTTCATCACGCATCTCTTCGGTGATTTCGGCTCGCCGACCATCGTGGGCCAGCTTTCCACCTATTGGAACGAAGACCTGCAGAAGGCCGTGCTGCTTCTGCCCGTCACGCTTGGCATCGGCGCGGTGCTTTGGTGCACGCTGATCGCGTTCACGCGTGAGCCCCTGGAGGTGAAGGCGTGAAGATCACGGCACGGAAACTTTCCGGCGAGGTGTGCCGCGTCGAGATTGACGGGCATGTCTTCAAGAGCGTTAAGACGACGAAGGAGGACATTCTTGATCTACCGTGGATCGCGCCCGGCCTCGTCGACATCCAGGTCAACGGCTTCGGCGGTGTCGATTTCAACCGCGCGATTGAATCGGACGACGCATGGCATCACGCGACGCAGCAGCTTTACGCGCACGGCTGCACCGGCTTCCTCGCCACGCTGATCACGAACACGGATGAGGGCTATCGCAAGCTGCTCGCCGACCTGGGCGGGCGGATCAATCTCGACCCGCGCAACTGCCTCGGCATTCACATGGAGGGCCCGTGGCTGAACCCCGATCCCGGCTATCGCGGCGCGCATCGCGCGGAATGGATGCGCAAGCCGGACCTGAAAACGCTGGAGGAATGGTGGGTTATCACCGGGCCGCTGCTGAAGCTGATCACGCTGGCGCCGGAGGTCGATTTTAATGCCGCCGCGGCGGTGATTCGCGCGGGCGTGGCAAAGAAGATCCTTTTTTTTCTCGGTCATTCCGCGGCGATGGGGCCAGTACTCTCGGGCGCGGCCGAGGTAGGCGCCGTGGGCTGGACGCATCTCGGCAACGCCGCACCGGCGACCGCGCCGAAATTTGAGAACGTGCTCTTCCATGCGCTCTCGCATCCGAGTCTCATGGCGTCGCTGATTCCCGACGGGCTGCATTTGCCGCCGCACGTTTTTCGCGCCTTGTCGCGTTCCCTGAATCAATCCCAGCCGTCGCGTTTGCTGCTGACAACCGACGCGATGGCGGCGGCGGGGGTCGAAGGGAAGGGACGCTACACGCTCGGCGAGGTTGAAGTTGAAGTGAGCGACGATGGCTCCGCGCGATTGCCCGAAAGCGGTCGCCTTGCCGGTTCCACGCTCACGCCGTTCGAGGGCGTTTTCCGCGCCGAGCAGATGAGCGGCATGCTCCTGGAGGACGTGTGGACCGCCTTTTCCTCGCGTCCCGCCTCGCTGCTTGGCCTCCAGCATGGCATCGCCGCGGGCAACCCCGCTGACTTCTGCCTTATCTCGCCCGAGAAAACACCGCTCTTGCTGGAGACCTATCATCGCGGCGCGTGCGTCTACGAGGCGCCCTAGAGAAAGCATCAGCTCATGGCCAAGGTCGAACCAGCAGAGAAAAAGGGCTGCATGGGCTGGCTTGTGCTTGGGCTCATGGCTGTCGCGGCGCTTATCATCTGGACGTGGCATGGGCCTGTTGCGCGGGGCATTGAAAAGGCACGCATGATGGAGGGCATCGAACAGGTGAATACGATCTCGCGGGCAATGTATGCCTACGCAAAAGATCACGGTGGCGCATATCCGGAGGGCGGCACGTCGACGCAGGTTTTCCAGAAGCTGCTCGACGGTCACTATGTTAGCGATCCCAAAACTTTTTTCGTGCTCACCGGTGGGAAATTTCCGGCAGACACCAACCAGCTCGACGCCCGGAATGTGTGCTTCGACGTGACAGCCGGGGTGACGGCGAAATCGCCGGACGATGTGCCGCTGGTTTTCACTTCCGGCTTCAACGTCACGTACACGCCGGGCGTGAACGCGACGCACGCAACGGATATCGTGGGCGTTGTGCATGGGATGGCGATTTGCGCCAAGGACGGCCGAGCCCGTTTTCAACGCGAAGCCGCGGACGGCACGGTGCCGAATTTTTTTCCCGCCGATGCTGAGGCGAATGGTGGGAGTTACCGACAATTGAAACCATGAAATCCGTGCCCATCCTCTCGCTGGTTCTGGGCGCGATGCTGCCGATTTTGGCGATGGCCGACGACGCGCAAATATTCGCACAGCACCCGGTTTTTCCGAAGGACAACGCGTGGAACGCGGATATTTCGAAGGCGCCGGCCGATCCGAATTCGGCTGCGTACATCGCGAAAATCGGCGCGAACAAGCCGCTGCATCCCGATTTCGGCACCGGCCACAACGGCATCCCGTACCAGTTCGTCGATGCGCATACGCCGCGCGTGCCGGTCGCGTTCACCTACGCCGATGAAAGTGACAAGGGACCGTACCCGATCCCGGACAATCCGCGCATCGAGGGCCCGCCGGGCGCGACCGATGGCGACCGGCATATCCTGATGATTGATACCGACTCGTGGATGCTCTACGAACTGTGGCAGGGCGTGAAGGGGCCCGACGGCTGGCACGCGGGCAGCGGTGCGATTTGGGATTTGAAGACGAATACCACGCGTCCGGCGGGCTGGACCTCCGCCGACGCGGCCGGCCTGCCGATTTTTCCGGGGCTCGTGCGCTACGATGAAGTGCACGACAAACGCGCCATCATGCACGCGCTGCGTTTCACCGTTGTGAAGACGCGGCGCGCCTACGTCTCGCCCGCGTCGCACTGGGCCAGCAACTCGGACGATCCCAACCTGCTGCCCATGGGCGCGCGGTTGCGGCTCCGCGCCGATTACGACATCAGCGGCTTCGATTCGGACGTGCAGGTCATCCTCACGGCGCTCAAGACCTACGGCCTCATCCTCGCCGACAACGGCGGCGACTGGTTCATCAGCGGCGCGCCGGATGATCGCTGGAACGATGACGTCCTTCACCAGCTCACCCGCGTGAAGGGCCGCGACCTCGAGGTTGTGAAGCTCGGCGACGTGAAACGATGAGCGCTACGGCCTTGTCCGCCAGAGCTGTTCGCCGGGATGAATCTCGACGTCGGGAAAGACGTTGTCGAGCCACTCGAGCGCGCGCCAGTGGGTGAGGTAGAAATCGTAGCTGTTGATGTAGTTGAGCGGGATGATGCGCTGCTTGCCGTCGTCGGTGCGGATGACTTTGTAGTGGTAGCGCTTCTCGTGGAAGTAGCCGCGGTGCTCGTTGAGATCGATGCGCAGGAAGGTGTAGACCTCCATGACCATGCGCGCGGGGTCGAATTGCATGAACCACTGGCCCGGCTTGAAGTGCAGGCCTTCGGGTGTCCTGGTTCCCTCGGGACCGTAGAAGCCGTCCTGCGGCTGGAGAGTGATGCCGCCGTCCTCGAGGTAATAGGCGCGGCAGAAGTCGTAGGCCTTGAGTTCAGGCCAGAGCGTGGTGGCGTGGGATGGCGCGACGGCGGCGAAGGCGAGCGCGATGAGAAAGAGAATGCGTTTCATAAAGCGAGTCCGTGGTCCGGGCTACTTGTTGCCCGGACGCGCGAAGCGCGCAGGAAGCGACGCTTTTTCCGTAGGCCCTCGCTTCCTGTCGCTTCGCCTTGGCGAAGCAACCCGGACAACAAGTTGTCCGGGCCAACCGGCAAATGCGCGCATCATAGCTTGAAGATTAACTCAATCCGCACTCGGCCATGATGGCCTGCGTGGCGGCGATGGGATCGGCGGCCTTGGTGATGGGCCGGCCGATGACGAGATGGTTCGCGCCGCGCTTGAGGGCCTCAGCGGCGGAGAGCGTGCGCTTCTGGTCCTGCGTGGCCTCGCTGCCGGAGCGGACGCCGGGCGTGACGAGCGTGACGGGCTCCTGAACCTGCGTGCGGATGAGCTCGATCTCATGCGGCGAGCAGACGAGGCCGGAAACGCCCGCGAGCACGGCCAGCCGCGCGAAGTGCACGACCTGTTCCGCGGCGGTGCGCTGGTAACCGATCTGGCGCAGCGCGCCGTCGTCGAGGCTGGTGAGCACGGTGACGGCGAGGATTTGCGTGCGCGAGCCGCGCACCGCTTCCTGCGCGGCCTGCATCATCTCGAGCCCGCCGCCGGCGTGGATGGTGACGAACTTCACGTCGAGCGCGACGGCGGACTTCACCGCGTTGGCGACGGTCTGCGGGATGTCGTGCCACTTCTGGTCGAGGAAAATGTCGACGCCCTCGGCGCGCACGGCCTTGACGATGGCCGGGCCCTCGCGCGTGAAGAGCTGGTTGCCGATCTTGAAGAGGCGCAGGTGGGGCTTGAGCCGGCGGACGAGCGCGAGCGCGTCTTCGCCGCGGTCCATGTCGAGGGCAAGAATCAGTTTGTCGGTGCTGGTCATGCAGGTATTACTAGATGCAGTGAAACAGTTCGCTCCAGCCAAGATCAATCTCTATCTCCACATCCTCGGCAAGCGCGCCGACGGATTCCACGAGCTCGAAACGCTGATGGTGCCGATCTCCCTCGGCGACACGCTCGACGTGGAGCTCATTGCGGAGGGCGTCGAATTTTCGTGCTCCGATCCGGCGCTGGGCGACGCGAAGGAAAACCTCGCCACCCGCGCGGCGCGGCTTTTTCTCGAGGAGCTGCGGCTGGAGACGGGCGTGCGGATTCATCTCGAGAAGCACGTGCCGGTCGGCGCGGGCCTCGGCGGCGGGAGCAGCGACGCGGCGGCGGTGCTGCTGGCGCTGCGCGAGCTGACCGGCGTGAAGTGCGACGACGCGACGTTGTCGGAACTGGCCTCGCGGCTCGGCAGTGACGTGCCGTTTTTCATCACGCGCACGCCGGCGGTCTGCCGCGGGCGAGGGGAGATCGTCGTGCCGGTTGCGCTGAAAGAGAAGCTGCAGGGACTGCTGGTGCACCCGGGCTTCGGCGTGCCGACGCCGTGGGCCTACAAGACTTACGCGGCGAATCCGCAACACGGCGAGACGGGCCGCGCCTTCGACGGCTTCACCCTGCGCAACGACCTCGAGCCGCCGGCGTTCTCGAAATACCTGTGGCTGCCGACGGTGAAGGCGTGGTTCCGCAAGCAGCCGGAAGTGCTCGATTCGCTCATGAGCGGCAGCGGCAGTTCCGTCTTCGCGCTGACCAGGACACAGGGCGAAATCGCGGCGTTGCGCGCGCGGTTCCTCGCCGAGTTCGGCGGGATTTTCGCGACGGCGATCACCATTGGGTAGCCGTCGCTCCCCGTGCGACAGCCACCTTTCCCAAAAAAAGCATTTTCATCCCGGGCGGGTTTGCTAGGGTGAATGGCCCGCGACGGCTCGTGCGTTGCGGAAGTCAGGGCAGATACCCAAGTGGCCAACGGGGGAAGACTGTAAATCTTCTGGCTTTGCCTTCACAGGTTCGAATCCTGTTCTGCCCAGTCTCCTCTGTACAGAGGGAGAAATTGAGTCCAAGTAGGAATGAAAGTAGGAATAAGTCCGGGGATGACGTGGATTGTAGTTATCCCCGCGGATGATAATCTGTCGAGTGGCGTCTTTCTTACCCGATCCCCAATATGGACATTGAATCCCTGCGAAGAATGCAACTGGCAAAGATCGACCAGCAGTCCCGCGATAATGCAAAAGCCGAGGTCGAGTGGCTGAACACTAAATATCAGGGGCAAGATTACACTTTCGAATGCGAGGGAGGCCAAGTGACGGCTCGTTTCTTAAAGGCCGAAAGTGGTTCGCAGCGTATTTCGGGTATACCGAATTCCTATAAAATCGTCCTTGTAGCCGATGCCTCCGTTAGAGCCGATGGGCAGGCGTGGATTAAGGATTCGAGCGGAAAGCGGCTTGGCGCTTCGGCTACCACATCGCGAGTTCAAGAGGTCAATCGAATCACGCTTGAAACGCTGGCGGTCCCCTGATTTCTTGTCATGGCCGATAACAAAGCCATTTTTGAGATCACCGAGTCTGATTTGCAGCAGCTTATCGCCGACTCGGTGATGGAGGGCAAGCGGATAGAGTATAAGCAGTCCCTCGAAGTGGACAAAGATGAGGGAAAGAGAAAGTTTCTCGCGTCCATCGCCTCGTTCGCCAACGCTTCCGGTGGCGACATTTACTTTGGGGTCCAAGCCGCGGACGGCAGGCCCGAGGCCGTCGTCGCGCTCGATGGTTTCAACCCTGATGCCGTTAAGCTCCGGCTTACGCATTTGATGCGCGACGGTATCGAACCAAAGATTGCCGGCGTAGAGATGCATCAAGTCCCGTTGTCGGCCGGCGGCTACGCTTTTGTCATCCGGGTGCCGAAAACGTTTGCAGGCGCCCACATGGTCGTTTTCAACAACGATAACCGCTTTTACACCCGCGCTGCTACCGGGCGCGTTTCCCCCCCCCCCCCCCCCCCCCCCCCCCCCCCCCCCCCCCCCCCCCCCCCCCCCCCCCCCCCCCCGCTTGACGGACAGGGCGCGGCGGTAACGTGGGATCGACAATGCTCTGATACCAGTGTAGGATCTCACTAGCGAGGTGGGTAACGTGAGATTGGTTGGGACTCCGAAAGATAGGTAACTTCAGATCTATCCGATCTTTGAATTTCTCTACCTTGAGATTAGATACCGATGGGCAAATCATAATTTTTATAAGATGATTTCACCTCACTTTCCCTCCGTTCCATTCAGACCATGCACCATTATTTCTTCCGTGATTAGCATCTTGATTAGCAGATGTGACGCCGAATACACTTTCGGTGCCGTCCTTTACGACTTTGTTGGTCACGTGCTAACAACATCCCTGGGTGCAGCAAGCATTCCTCTTAAAACTTTGTTTAACTTTCCATATATATGACTATACCATAAAGACTTTCCTAATTGGCCTATTTACATAACCTACAATAACTATTATACCTGTGTACATCTCACGTATGTAGAAAAATAAAAATCATAGATTGTACTCATAAACTAATTAATTATTCATGACTTTGGACTCCATCCTCAAGTCACACTTGTAATTTAGGCCTCCACCCGATGTGATTTGAATGAGGCGGGCCGGGGGCGCCTAATGGTTTTCCATCGATGTAAGAAATATCCATGAATGGAGTTACTTCTGCATTCGATTTCCTTTTCCTCGTCACCCCACTTGAGTTGTATAGGCTTCTGACCCCTTGCAGCAATACTCTCAGTAGATGACAGTCTTATATATATAATGAAATAGAATTAACATATTATAGACACCATAATCTAAACCAATGCACTAAATTTAGCAATAGATTAATCACTAATTTCATCTAATATCCTATAATTAGGCTCACTTAAATCCATCTTGGCTCATTTCAGATGTGGCAAACTGAATGACCATCTACTCTAAATAACTTGAGCACGGGTATCATGAGAAAAGAAATAAAAGAGTGAAAACTAAGAATCACGTGGATTTGGATGAAGAACATACTTAGAATGATCATGATCCACCTTAGTCCATCGGCTAGAGGCTATGGCAGTGCAGAAGCATGTCTTAGCAAAGACCGCAGTGGAGTAAGGGCCCCAAACTCGACCAAACATCATGACTGCAGAACTAGTAATGATGTAGTTCACAGAAGAGCATCCTGTACCATCCCTCAAAGCGTCTCTTTTCTAAGCAGTGATAGCGCCAACGCCATCCTTGCCCTTGTCCTCACCAACTATGAAATTGAGCTGGCAAACCCTGAACAACATAACAAGGCTACAACCCAGGTCAGGAGAATTCTCTCTTTGCCGGTACATGTTGTGTGCGTTATCTACATACCTAATAGAGGGATTAATTTGTTGGATTTTCACTCTTTTGGTGTGACCCTTATTTGACCAAATAGCACTTAAGTTGGCCCATTAAGCAGGGCCCGGGAGATGGGTTTAAGGAAACACCTGTTCACACTAAAAATAACTACTAAATGGTGAATTTTTTCTAAAAAGGTGTGAGATCTCATTATATTCTCACGGGAGTTCTTCTTGATGGGAGAGGAACTTGTAAGGAACTAAGAAAGAGGCTTGGTCCCCTTTCTCAGAAGATCTTGAGTGCCTGTGCTCCATCAAGAGGATCTTCTAGAGAGAGAGAAATCAAGGACGATCTTCTTGCGGGAGAGTAGGTCGCATCCTCAGCGTGTTCTTTAAGATCGTGTCTGTAGAGGTTGGAAAATGGTTCCTATGTCACGTATCACCTTCTCTATTTATTTGTTGGGAAAATCGTCTCGCGCCTTTGGAGACCTGCAAACACCAGGAAGCAAGGGCGTCAGAAGGAGTCCCGGGTGTTATCCCAGGAGACAACCCTCCGATGCTTAAGTCAACAACGTGTTAATGAGAGATAGAGGAGAGCGAATGAGCGAGCAGGAAAGCAGTAGTAGGAGAAGGTCGAGGAGTCAAGTGGATCCTCCTGACGAGTGCTCGCCACTCCCAACGCTCACTCGGTGAGTGCTCGCTGGGTGGTAAGATCGCCAGAAGGGGACCTTCCTTCCCGCGTAGACTAGCGTGGCTCTCTTCTCTCCTTACTTGAGTAGCTTTATGATCTTCTCGAGTAGCAGTATAACGGAATGAACCACCGTGTCTTTCTCCTCTATCGATCTCCCTTTTATATGGAGTTGTCCTGGAGCGAGGGGCCTCATCCCTTGATAGGAAAGGGCGTCCGTAGTAGAGTAACATTTCTCCGCTATAGTGACAGAAGTTTCCCATTGGAGGGCGATTATCCCGGCGTTGGCTGGTCCCGGGGCGAGTCTTACAGCGCTCATGGGACGTGCTCGCCCGTTATGGGGTCAAGGCTGACGTTATGGGGGCAACGGTCGATCGCCGGAGAGTCCTCCGATGATAACTACGCTTGGGCCATAGCATTTTACGCACTGTAGAATCCGATGCTCTTCTGGGCTGGGCCTCCCTTTGGTGGGCCGCGTACGTGCGCCCGCCCCTTGGGAGTGCTCATCGTGAGCAACTTGTCGTGGGCCTGCCGTTATTGGGCCGTCCCTGGGCCAAATCGGATTTACCCTCCTCACTTACCCCCTACTCTCAGTCGCCGAGCACTCTACAGGGGGCTGAGAGTCGACTAGGAGAGAGTTTTCTGGAGTGTGAGACCCGAAGTCGATTTCCTCGTATTGTGTGCGTTGGTAACTTCAGGGCCTGCTTGGCGCGCAAGGCGCTTCTGACGGTGCCAGAAGCCATGCTGATAATCATGACTTGCGTCTTGTCCTGTTCTGGGAGCGCGGACTCTGAACGGACGCCTGACGTTGTGACAGACGCCTTTTCACGTGCCTTCTGAGGGGTAGCGCTGGTCCATCGTGGGTGGTTATAAGGACAACTGCGTGGTCTCTCCACAGTCTCCATCCGCGTCCCTCTGGTTGCTGTGCTCATCGTAGGCGTCCTCCTCCCTTGCCTGGTGAGGATTCTTTCTTTCCTTGCGCCCCCCATCTTTCGTAGTCATGCCGCCACGTAGGAGAGTCCCTCGTGTCAGCTCTTCTTCTCTTGAAGAGGCAGCTCACGGCTGCGGTGGTGTGCCGAGCACTTCGGGTGCTGGTACTAGTCGACCCAGTTCTCCGTCGCTAGTGGCGTATAGAGTGATTCATGGCCTGCGGGGAGCTTTCCAGATTCTCCCCAAGTTTGACATCATCTTCCCGACCGTTGATGATGACATGATGAGTCTTTCTTCGGGTGGGATTATGGTCCCGGTGGCCTCTTTCCAGGTGGGCTTCCACCTTCCAATCTATCCCTTCATCGTGTTTGTCCTCCGTCATTATGGGCGACATCCTTGGAAACCCAATTATTATTGCATCCTTTGCGGATTCGTCTATGCATGTCGGCGAGCGTCGGTGGAGCCTAGCGTCCTTCTTTTCCGGTAATTTTATCTTCTCCAGAGTTGTCCGGCCGATACATATTATGCCTATTTCAAGGTTCGCTCCCACTGGAACTTCATCCAAGTCTCCAATACTGTGGCTAACCGCAAGGGTTGGTCGTAGCGGTATGTGTATATTATCAAGTCGAGAGACCGTGATGCCTCTGATAGTTGGATGCGTAGAGGCACTCGTCCCACCTAACGCGATAGGAAGCCCCCCATCAGGGTTGAGGATCGCCAGAAGTTGAAGGCCATTCTTCGGTATCCTCTCGTTGATGCGGACTTCATTCTGACTCTGGTGCTGCTCTGGGAGCTGGGGTTGAGTCCTCCGTTACCGCAGGGTACTGGTTTCATTCTCCCATCAAGTCGCGTCGGTTGTGAGTGGTACTGGAGGACAAGGAGAAAGCCACCCTTGCCTTGTCAAGGTGAGGCCGTGCACATCATCCTTGTGGGAGAGCCATCATTCCATGCTCATCTCGGTTACAATTTAGAGAAGGACATCGCCCTCGTCCTTGGGTCTTCGAGTATGAATCTTAAAGGGTAGACTCTAGTTGCCTACTCTCTGCCACCACAATGCTATGTGGACCAACCGCTTTCGCTTGTGCAAAGGTATATCTCCAGACTTGGCCCATATGATGGTTGCATGGATTACTCGAGTTTTATCAACATTGGTATCAAAGAGCAATGTCATTATTTTACATTTTTCCATGCCATTGTTGTCTATTTATCTCTTAGATCATGGCGGATTATACTTCTCTTCCTTCGTACACCTACACTCTCACTAACTACTATGAGGAGTCATCCTCGAAATAAGACTCTGGAGTCTCTGCCACTAGCGCACCCCGCTCGCTGTCCAGGGGCAGTGACTCTGACACTCCTTGTCCAAGGCTACGAGATTCTAATGTAAAGATTTTGAGTAGTAGATCGTCAGTAGGCAGCTTCGCCAGTGTCGTACCCTTGTAACGTTTGATGCTGCGTGAGTATAGGGTGCTCTTTAGGATGACGGCCTGGATTGATCGAGACTGCAACAACTCATGTGGTTAGCAAGGGAAGCCCCGCTTCTAGTGGTGGTTGTGATGCGGGACGACGACGCGGACTCGACACCGACTTGATGTGAACCTGGGACTCTAAGCAAGCTCGCGACTCATCCCTAGCGAGGGAAGCGTACGGACATGCACGGTTGAGAAACTGGCAATGAGCTAGGGTGGTCAACTCTCTTTCATGCCCGGATCGGGTCACGGGACGGGTTTCGCTCTCTCTCGCAGCGGCGATTATAATTAGTTAGCGAGCTAGATTAACCTATCACATGCAAGTAGCGGCATATAGAAATATATACGAGTAAAGTAAATTGCCGAGAGGGGAGCGGACACGATACCTCCACGTGACCGGGCGTGGGGAAGGCGATCCCGGTCAAGACTCGTATTCCCGGTACAATGGTATAACTTAATTACAGCAAAGATTTTATGGCCCACTCCACACAGGGAGGTCAGGGGCGACAACAATGACCTGGGAATAGCGAACTTGGGTTGACGACCGCTCTGTCGGTGCTGTCCGGACGGCGCAGGCTGACGGTTGTGGGGACCACGTCCTGCTCGGACGGTCGATTGGGGCGGGGTTGGTCTCGTTGCGAAGGGGACTCCTGGAGGATCGCTCCCTGGAAGGCGGTCGGGCTGGAACACCTTATGGAAGGCAGGGCAGCTCAGCTCGTCGGGTGTTGCAGATTGCTGTCCCGAGCTTGTGTTGCAGTTTCAAAACTGCACGACCCGACGAAAACGCATGCTGCGATCAGCTCCGACGTTGGATTGACACGAAACTGGCGCCGTTGCGAAGCCCTTTCAGGGATCCATGAACATAGGCTATTCAAAAATAGTAATCGTACCTTCGACAAGATTTGAAGCCACAGCCTCGGCCCACGAAATATGAGTCACCTTGCCCTTTAACTTTCTACTAGCAGCTGCAGAGGACTGGAAAGAAGATGCAGCTGAAGCCTGAGGGTGAATCTGTTTGAACTACTGAGATGGAGGTGGTGGTGGAAGTGGAGGCTTGAATTGCGATTGAGACGATTGGGATTGAGCAGCTGGAGCGAACTACACCGCAATCGCTCGCAGAGGATAATCTCTCACCACGTGACCCGACTGGTCACACCAAAAACACACCACCGGCAAAGAACATGGTTTGCCTGGGTGGCTGCCACCACACCGCGCATAACCCTTGAATTGGCTTTTAGCAGAACTCTGACGCTGCTGGAAGGAATGAGCTGACTGCTGCACTGCACCCAACGATGCCTGTTGGTCAAATCGCTTCTTGAACCTTTTCTTATTCTTGCATCTCCTGAACTGGGACTTGCCTGAAGAAGCAACACCACTAGTAGCTTGAGTGGCTGAAGAAAAACCTGGAACAGGAGGCGGATAACCAGATGGAAGCTAAACTGTCAGCTGAACTGACACTGCCTGAGGAGTCTGGGATCTCGCCAAGTCCAACTCCAACACTGCCGCAGCCTGATATACCTCATTCATATTAGTCACGTGAGTAACAATCAACAGCTGCCTTAATTCAACACGGAGACCATGAAGAAACTGCTCCGTCTTCAAAGCTTCATTTGCTAGCACATAGGGTGCATAACGGCCCAATTCCATGAACCTGTTTCGGTATTCTAGCACCGACATTCCTCCCTGGACAAGCTGTAAAAACTGATGCATTTTATCCATCTTGAGATAAGCCGAACTGAAGGTAAGCTCGAAGGTGGTGACGAACTCAGCCCACGAAATCTGCCGGAGTGGGCGAGACTGGAAAGAAATCTCCCATTCCGTATTCCACCACATCAGCGCCGCGCCCTGGAGCTGAAAAGTGCAGAGCATTACTTTCTCATCTTTCGTGCATTCCATAGAGTGAAACACACGCTCGATCGCGTCCAGCCATACTCTGGCGGCATCAAGATCAGTCTAGCCTTCAAAAGTCAGCGGATGAAACAACAAAATTTCCTTCAAAGCACGTCCGCGACTGCCAGGCGTATCCTCTTGAGCCGGAATAACGGGAGCCAGAGCAGGAACATCTTGAGGGACACTACTCACTTCCTGGGGAACCGGGACTCTCCGACACCGAGGCGGCATCTTGAAACAACTAGCAAACATGGATAATAAATAGGAAAATCCATTAATCATACGGAAAACATCCTAAGCCAGTAATAAACGGCACAATTGGACTAATTCTGGACAATAGCTGTGCAATTTTAATTCCTTACACGATTTCTCAACACCGCTCTGATACCAACTATAACGACCTAGAGCTCTGGATGCCGATAACCCAGTGTAGCATCGGATTACCGTTACCAGG
>JANBPO010003792.1:0-42435 GCA_024336825.1 Amorphophallus titanum
AGAGAATAAGCATTGACAAACAGGTAGAAGTCAGAACCTCTGGTCATAGTCTAGATCTCTCTCTCTCTCTCTCTCTCTCCCCTTTAAATTGTAGAAGTCTACTCAGTTCCAACTCAATTCAACTAATGTGAGTCCAGTCGGCTCGAATTGTCAAAAGTTTATCTAGTGTTTTGAAACGCGTCAGCCAAGGTTTGGAATTGAGCTGTTGAAATCTCAAAGGGGAAATATCCATAGGATGGCGGGTCAACCATATTTTGGTAGAACAATATCAATAGCTACAAACTTCATCGAAGAGGCGATGGGGGAAATGCGTGGGAGATTTAGGCTGCGTTTGGCAATGCGTCGGGGGAGAGGGGGAATTTTCAAAATCGACCCATCCGTGTAGCGTCCGACAGCTCACAGATTTTCTAGAAAATGAGAATCACATTTGGCACAGCTGGTTGTATATGCCTTGAAATCCCGCCATTGGGTGATCAGCAAAGGACCGTTATACCCTTTTCTCTTCGGGATGAACAGTGTTTGAAAATTTTGTCACTTTACTATGCGCGAATTATGTGACGCTCACTGGAAATTGCATGAACATTAACTCGATACGGAGCAGCTGAGCATGGCGGCATCTCTCCAGCGTCGACGGCGGTGGCCTTTCGGCAGAGGAGGTGGAGCAGCTCTGTCGCTGCCGTGCATGCCGCTACGGTGCACTACTGCCGGCGGGGGACGAGAAGCTTGTCCGGCGCTACTTTCATGCTGTTGCGGTGACGTGATGTCGCCGTCGGGGGCCGAGGAATGATGAGGTGGAGAGAGGGAAGCAAAAAAGTAAACACAACTTTTGTAGCCCAAAATCCCTCAGACGCTCATTGAGGTTGCCCTCACCAAGTTTTTAAGGTCGTTTTGACCTTCGATTAAGGTAGAGAGCGGTGGGTCTTATCTCTCCCTCACACAACTCATAAATCGAGGTCGATTAGGGTCACTTCAGTAACGAGATAAATCAGGTTAAGGTGAGTTATCTGGGGTGAGATGACGTAGCCTTTGTTTGGTTTTTTTGTCTTAACCGGGGTCGGTTAAGGATAATGTTAGATTTTTTTCACTCTAACTAAAGGAATGGAATAAATTATCCGGGATGAGTTAGGAGTGGGCCATCCGGGATGACTTACCTACCCCTAACCCACCATGTTACCAAAGTGGCCTTTAGTGTTCTCTATCTCTCAAGTCAAGTATGTCGCAATCGATTAGCAGATTGACTCCTACGGCCACTTTGATAACGTAATAAGGGCGAACAGGATGAGTTATTTCACCTACTCACTCTTAACCAAGTTTAGCTGTTAGCACATGTGGCCAACAAATGAAATATTATCACCGACAAAGAACGTTTGGTGACACACTCACCGTGTTTCACGAATATGTGGGTTGGGTGCACTGTAGCGGTGGGACAGAGGGGAGGTGGGGGTGAAGCACCCTATAACATTGATGGCTTGAGAATTTGTCGATAGGCGTGAATCTGTGGTGCAGCATTCTAGATATCCGTGGCGTAATCAGGTGGCTGATGGGACTTATCAATGGTGTAATGGCTGTGCATATTCTCCGGTGGAGATTAATGTCGCTTGGGCCATCCCAGCTCGAGGTTCAATCAGCCCCTGAGGTGCCAAGGTTGTGATTTGAGGTGGCAGAATGGACGCCCTATTTGAGAGAGTGCTCGGGCGAGCTAAGGATTTCCTTCCTGGTGAGCTGTTGTTAGCCAAGCTTGACTTTCTCATCCTGTCTTGTGGCGTCATTTTGAGGAGCTGTCTCAGTAGGTCCTTAGTTTTGCACATCTGCTTTGAATGGACGATGTTGGTTCTGGACCTGATCTGATCTTTTTCAGCGGTGGCTTGGCTTTGGACCCAGATTGTGGAGTTGGGGGGGGGGGGCATTGTGCACCGTGTTCGATGTGCCATGCAAGGCAGCTGTTGGGATGTGAAGGTACAACATTGGATTTAGGACTTGAGGATGAGCTGAGGCAGGTGTTCATTATGGTTCGTGTTGTGGCTCTTAGCACGATGATCTGTGTGGTGGCAATTTTAATGATGAACATTCGGAGGACTTAAGAGTGGAGAATGGGTCCGTGTAGATTTTTCTTCGTTCCCTGGTGCTTGAGGCATGGGAGGTTGCAGTTCGAGGAAATTGCAATGATGGTGCACCGAGAGATGCTGCGAATGTGGTTTGTCGGGACACTTTCTAAGTGTTGTTAGAGGAGCTGACCTGATGGTCGTAATGGTTCCCTGCTGCTGGATGGTGCTATTCCCAGCGTGCGCGAGGTTCAAGGTCGGGGCATGCATGGAGATCTCTCACCTTGTGGGAGGTATGTTGGCTTCCCCTTGGTTGGCAAGAGTTGTGCTTTGGCTAAGTTTTGACGTTTTGTATCACGCCTTCGGATTCGTTGGCCTCCTCTCGTGTGTCATGAAGTTTGTGCGAGGCATGCTCTATGTTTTGGCAATGTGGTTGCATGTGCATGTTGTGTTGAGTGCGCAGTGGAAGTGCGGTGGGCTTATAACCCACTGGCCAAGGATCGTGGGGTTGGAAGATTCTGACGAGTCGAGAGGATTGCTTCCTCAGTGTAAGATTATCTTGGCGGTGTGAGCCTTGATGATGTTGGTTGCCTTGCCGTTGAGTGAGGCATTGTGGTTGTTGGCACTGGTAGGTTTGAGAATTAGGAAAATATGACGGTGAATATTCCAGATGAGCACCCTTTTTATGTTTGTTGGAAGTTGTGCTTTCGGGATGGAATGGTGGTCCTAGAGATGCATTTTTTAGAGTCATTGGTGGGTCCTTGTTGGTAAGCTGTAATCGGCTTGTGCGATTAGCCGAGTGGTCAGCTGTGATTGTGCCTGGAAGTAGGGGTGTTCATAATTCGGTTCAAACCAAACCAAATTGAACCGAACCGAACTTAGGTTTGGTTTGGTTCGGTTTGGAGTGAGCCCGCTAGAGTGGGTCCACCGACTCGATTGTTTGCTTGCAATTTAGGTCCAAGGAGTGGTGTCACATCACTAAATTTGGCATTGGAAGGGGTGGATTCCACCTTGAGAAGGTGGAGATTAGCTTGGGGAAGGGAAAGATTGTGTGAGAAAGACCAAATATCTCCTAGGGAGTGAGGAGATTTGGTGGTTGGGGATTAGATGTCCTTGGAATGGAGGAGATTTGATGGGTGGGGTTTAATGCACCTCGGGAAGGGTTGGGTGGGTGTCCTTCTTCTTCTTCTTCCTCCTAGGGCCGTGATCGCGCCCCCTCTCCCTTCCTCTCTCCCATTCGACCGCGGTGAGCTCCCTTCCGACTGTAGACGGCGGCGGAGCGATGGTGCGACGACGTGGGTGACGGCGAGGCGATCGCGTGGGCGAGCGACGTGCGTGGGAAGCATGAAGGCTTGAGGTTCTTAACGGCGTTCTTCATGGATTAAGCTCGGATCAGCGTGCCTCGACAGGTAATGAAGGTAGGGTGACATTCCCTAGCTCATTGCCTTCCATTCCCACGGTTTGTAGCCCGAGACGAGGTCAAGCGTGGGTGATTTCGTGCCGAAAATGGGAAACTATATCGCGGGGAGAGTTCGCTCGATCCACCATTTTGAGCCGTAAATTCGCACTTTAGGGGCGTAGAAGCATGCTAGGGGGCTTGGGGGTTATTTTCCCTTTATTTTCCTCAGTGGGGCTCGTATGGGGCTGGAATGGGCGAAATCCAGTGAGCTCGCCATTTTCGCACTGGTGAGGGTTGTGCGGTCAAACCAGGGCCCGCACATCCCCATGTGTGACCCAGTGGGGACCGCACAATGGCTCGGAGCGTAGTGGGGGTTGTGCGGCCTATCGTGGGACCGCACATCCCCTATGTGCGGCCCCATGTCAACTACCCATCCCCGAGTTTTTGACCGTTGCTTGTGATCATTGCACAGTGCACTGGGGTGTGGGGCCAGGACCTGGCAGCATAACCCTTCATGCGGCCAGAGGCTGGCCGCACGTCACCTGGCGCCATTGGCTCAGTGCACAGTGGGGCATGTGCGGCCTGCCCTGTGACCATACATCCCATGCATGGTAAAAGATCAACCGCGCATCCTATGAGTTTCCGACGGTTATTTGTTACTATTACGTAGTGTTTAGGGTGAGCTACTAGGGTCTAGGTGCATGTCCCCATGAGCGGCCATGGGCTGGCCGTTCATCTTCTAGTACCGTTGGTGGATGAGCGGCCCAGGTGGGACCGCCCATGCCTTGGAATGGCGGGATCCTAGCCGCCCTTACCCTAAGCGGCTAGTGTCCGACCGTTCATGTTTCTTATCATTGGGATTGATAGACGGCTAGGCTGGACTATCCATCTCCTACGCACGGCTGAGACTTAGCCGTGCATCCTTGAGCGGCCAATGATGGACCATTCATCGTCTGAGGCCTAGCCAGTGATTTCTGCCACAAGGAGCACACCCAAGAAGTAGGGCGATCTGACAACGGGGGCGAAACTGTCGAAAGCAATCAGCACCGCCAAGTAGCCCACCCACGCATGGGTGGCAATGATGATAGGACCATAGGTGATGGCCGCCATAGCTATTGACGCGTCAGATGAGTAGGGGTGACGGCCGCTGCTGTTCGTCAAGCACGATCTGGCAACTGGAGGGTGAATTGGAAGGTGCTGGGAAGTGTGAGCGGGTGCTCTTCCTCTACCTCTCCTATAAGGACAGGAAAAGGGCACCAGGACTTCAGGGCTAGCACAGGCTTTCTCTTCAGCAGAAAGAAGGAAGGCGGGAGACGTCCCACCTGGTGTGCCATCCTTTTGTTCACGCGCTGAGTGGGGTGGGTGTTTCCTCGTCGGCGGTGGTGTGTACGGTGACCGGAGTGAGGGGTTGGATATAACTACGGGAGAGATGATGGAATATGGTGTGCTTCGGGCACCCCGTCTCATGGCCATACTGTCCTCAAAGCAGCACCGTGCACTTGCCTTTTACGAAAAGTTGAGGGGAGATCGAATGGCACGGGAGGTTTCCAGGTTTTAAGGGAAACGTAGCTGGGATGCGAGCGTGCCAATCGATTTCTCGACAATCACCCATGGAACCGAAGGTTGACAGTGTTGTGTCCTTGGGTTTTGATGATAGCAAACACTATGGTTCAAACATTGTGGTTCATTGTGCATTAATGTGCATTTGCTGCATGACACACTATGAGGCAATGTCAATGTGTGTTTGGTGCATGATACTCTATGTGTGTTGAATGGTAAGTGTTTCACAATTGTGCATAAAGTCTTCACGCAGCTCAGCATGCAAGTTCAGGTCTGTGCTTTCAAGTCCATTCGGTATTAATGTCAGTCTGGTATCACTGAAGAAGGTTCGTGCAAGTGTCTAGGTCAGCATACAGGTTTTCCTTTCATGTCTATGTTAATGGTCACAAAGTCATGCTTAGAACACTTAAGTCTGTGCACATTTTAACATCCATGCATACCTCGTGTTAAGGCCAGACAATAAAGTCTGAGCACATTCTAATGTTTGTGCATATTTTGGTCTTGGTTGAAAACATAGTCCATGGAAGTTTTTGTGGAGCATCTCTTAAGTCCGTGCATGTTTTTATTCCTGCACTTGTCTATTTGAGGTCCGTGCATCTCACTTCATAGTCGGTGCTTGGTTAAAGTCCGTGTAGTTTTCTTATCTTGGCGCACATTAAGTCCGTGCACGTTTGGGTATAAACTCCAAGTCCATGCATGTTTTGGTGTGAACACCAAAGTCCGTGCATGCTTATATACTTCCAAGTCCGTGCACATTTGTTCCATTGAACATGAAGTCCATGCATGTTGTTTACATTTCAAGTCCATGCACAATGTTCCTTCCAAGTCCGTGCACATTTGTTCCATTGAACATGAACTCCGTGCACGTTGTTCTTTCAAGTCTGAGCAACAAGGTTAGATTTGAATCAATTATTGTGCAATCTTATTATGTGTGATTATCTTGCGCTCTGATTTTCTTGCTTGCAAGAGACTTACTATGCTGGCTGTTCACGTTTCCCGAGAATCTTTCTGCTAGGTTTATAATTTGGGATGTGATAGTTAAAGTGGTATCAGAGCCTAGGCCTAAGAAAGTCCTAAGAAAATATCGTGTCATCGGTTAAGTCCAAGGTTAAGGACCCATACCTATGAACTAGGAAGGAATTCCGAACCCATGTGAGAATTGGGTAGAACCCGGGGTGAGATAGTTATATAGAAATTATCTTAGGGTAAGTCCTTTTGATTCTAAGGATAGTAACTAAGTATCTACTTTCTCAGGTACTTTGGTTCTCGATGGCTAACCGTGTGAACTGAGACGAGATGCAACAAACTGTTGTAGGTCTTACCCAGGCCCTACAAACCGTGGCCCAAGCTGGCGCAAGGGCTGGCGCGGGTAACTTACACGGTAATTTTTAGAGTTTAAATCCCACACGGTTCTCGGGATCTTCTAACCCAGATGAAGTGGAGAATTGGATTAACAAGATGAACCATATATTTGACGTCATGCAATGCACCGATCAGGAGAAAGTTTGTCTCGCCACATTCTAACTAAACAAAGACGCCCGTACTTGGTGGAAATCGCAACCTCATAATGCTCAGCTCACTTGGGATGGATTTCTTACTCTCTTCTGAGCCAAATACTTCTCTGAGCACATCAAGGAGTGAAAGGCTGAAGAGTTTGCCTCTCTATGCCAAGGCATGATGTCAGTAGCGGAGTATGAGCTCCAATTTTCTAGGCTAGCACCATATACTCCTCAATTGGCTAGTACAGATTTGTTGAAGGCTAACCGATTCATGGATGGGTTACGTCCGACTTTCATCAAACAACTCAGCTCACAAAATATCTAGACCTATGCCGAGATGGTTCACCGAGCCCATTTGTATGAAAGGACCTTGGAGAAGGTCGAGAAGTTCACAAGCCGCGGTGGAAGTTCGAGCCGTAGACAAGAAAGGAAAGGAAAGGAAAGAAAGAAGAAAAATTTAGCATCACTGGGCCACACAAGTCCCATGACAATAAGAAGAGATCTCGTAATGGCAATGGGAGTGGCAATAGTAAGAGCAAGAAGGTAAAAGAAGAAGAGGCCCTTACAACGGCATGCACATTCTGTGATGAGTTCGGTCACTTGGCTGAAGAGTGTTGGAAGCGTCTTGGCGCTTGCCTACGATGTGGAAGTTAGGAACACCATATGCCCGATTGTCCTCTCATGAAAGATCAACAACAATCCAACAAGGATAGTAGTGGACGTAGGCGGCAAGCACGATTGAATGCCATTCTAGATGAAGAAACAACCAAAGAAGGAGAACTTATTGAAGGTACAATTTGCATTTATTCGCATCTTACTTTCGTACTATTTGAGACTGGTGCTACTCACTCCTTTATTTCAAATTTCACCAGAGGGAGATGATCGTGTCAACTCCCACCAAAATCTATGACACAAGTCCTGAGCATATCTTCCACTACTTGATTTGTTCGTTCCATCTTACCATCCGTTTGGGGATGAAATGCAGTGTTGAAATTTAGTCTCATCCCCATAGAATGTTGTAGACTCTTCCAAAAGTGTGATGTAAAGCACAAGTCTCGGTCAGACACTATTAAGATAGGTACTCCATGTAATCTGACGACCTCCTTGATATACAAGGCTGCAAGTACATCTACTGACCATCGACTCTTGATAGGCAGAAAATGTGCAGATTTAGTCAACTGATCAATAATCACCCATATCCCGTCATGTCCGCCCTTTGTTTTAGGCAAACTCATGATGAAATCCATCCCTACCTCTTCCCATTTTCACTTAGGAATCTCTAAGGGATGTAATTTACCGGTGGACTTTTGATGTTCCACCTTAACCTTTTGGCAAGTAAGGCAGCGAGAAATGAACTCCGCTACCTCTCTCTTCATATTGGGTCACTAAAAATTTCTCTTCAAGTATTGGTACATCTTGGTAGCACCAGGGTGAATTGTATACTTTGATCGATGAGCTTCTTCAAGAATCTTGTGTTTCAATTTCTGGCAATCCGAAACACAAGTCCTCTCCTGAAATAACAGTCTTCCATTAGTTGCTATCTTAAAGTCAGGTTACTGATCTAGCTTGCCTTTAATCTCTACCAGTACTGGGTCATCATCTTGTAACTCCTTGATTTCGGAGAGCAAGTTAGGATGTAAGCTCATGTGAGATAAAATCACACATCCTTTCTCCTCATCTATTTTAAGATTCAACTTGGAGAATTGTTCCAGCATCTTCCATTCTTGGATCATGCAATTGGGCAGTAGTGCTCTCAGCTTTCGACTAAGGGCATCAGCTACGGGATTATCCTTTCCTAGATGATATTGTATTGAGAAGTCGAAGTCTTTGAGATATTCTAGCCAACGTCTTTATCTCATATTCAACTCCTTTTGAGAGAATAAGTATTTTAGACTTTTGTGATCAGAGTAAATCACAAATTACTCTCCATAAAGATAGTACCTTCAAAATTTTAAAGTAAATACTACCACGGCTAGCTCTAGATCATGCACCGGGTAGTTTTCTTCATGCTTCTTTAGTTACCAGGAAGAATATGCAATTACTTTCCCTTGTTGCATTAATATGCAACCTAGTCTGACGCCAGATTTACATCCGTATATACCTCAAACTTCTGTCCTTCAAAAGGCAAGGCTAACACTAGGGCAGTTGTCAAGTGATCTTTCAGAGTTTGAAAGCTCTCTTCACATTCCTCAGTGCATACATAAGGATTCTCCTTTCTTGTTAACCTGGTAAGTGGAGTAGTAATTTTGGAGAAGTCCTTAAAAAATCGTTGGTAGTAACCAGCCAGACCCCGAAAATTATGGATTTCAGTAGCATTGATGGGTCTTTCCTTAATAGATCTGGGCTCTTCATCATCCATGGGCTTACAAATCATTACCTCGTCTTCAATTTTAAATAATCGATAGGGTACTATGACGCAAGGAGTCCTGTCTTTCTAGTGGTTTTATTGGTGCACTCCCACTGGGCGCACTCCCACTAGGCTGATCATCCCTACTATTTTTAGTAGACACGGGTTTGGGAACATATTCCCTCCCTTCACTGGAAGATGGTAGGAGATCAGATGGATCTGCCAACTCGTGGAGGTCAAGACTCCTCCCACTGTCGCCAAGACTAGGAATTTTTTTCTCCAGGAAAACAACATCCCGAACCTCTCGCTCTATCATTCCTCCTTCTAGATGTTGTCCATACATGACATAACCCACAGAGCTCTCAGTGTATCTGATAAAGATAAAATTTTGAGCTCTTGGGCCAAGTTTTCCAAACTTGTATGATATATCATAGACATATCCCGCTAATCCCCATGGCCGCAAAGTTTCTAAATTGGGCTTGTGGCCATGCTACAACTTGTATGGGATGGAAGGAATAGACTGTGAAGGCACACGGTTTAGGACGTAGGCAGTAGTTAACAGGGCATCTCCCCAAAAGGAGATGGGAAGGTTCGCCTGTGCCATCGTCGATCAGACCATATCCAACAATATTCTATTCCTTTGCTCAGCAACACCATTTTGTTGTGGCATATAGGGAATAGTGAGTTGCCGTCGTATACCTTTTTTCTCACACAATGTTCGGAACTAATCTGACAAATATTCGTGTCCCCGGTCTGTCCGAAGAGCTTTAACACTCTTCACTTTTTGATTCTCAACCTCGGCTAGGAAGTGCTTGAAACAATCCAGTGCTTCATAGTGGTGAGTGATCAAATAGATATATCTGTATCGTGAATAATCATCTATAAAAGTGAGAAAATTGGAATAACCATGCCATGCTTTCACACTCATTGGTCCACGATGTTGGAGTGGACTAGCTCCAATGGTTCTAATGCCCTTGTAGATTTTCCAAAAGGCTTCTGGCATGCTTTTCCAACAAGACATGGCTCACATACAGGCAAGGTGACCTTAGTCAATGACCCCAAAAGGCCTTCTCGAGCTAGTCTGGCCATCCTATCTTGCCCTATGTGGCCTAAACGAGCATGTCCTGTCACAAAATCCAAGCCTTTATCATTCAACACAGATGTTGAAAGAGAAGAAGAAAAGAAGACATTATCCACAGTGAGATCCAATATAAAGAAACCATCAGTCATTACACCATGTCCATACACAATATTATCCAAGACAATATTTACACCACTGCTAGAAAAGGTCAAACAAAAGCCCAACGACAACAAGCTTGAGACTGACGGGAGATTATAGTGGATCCTGCACATAGAGTACATTATACAGAATCAACATATGTTCATTTGAAAAATGGAGTTGGTACATTCTGCCATTCTTTGTGATAACACCTCTGCCATCAGCATATCCAAAAATCGTTTATATATTTATTCCTTTTTAGCCTTCAAAATTAACGGGCGTTACAAGTTTCGTAAATTGTGATGGCGCTGAGTGTGTGCTGAGATGCAGATACCGAGATATTTCTTGTGCCTATGTGCGTTGTACGATTGCACAGCGGAAGCGTGTGGGATGATAACCCACGGGTTCAGGATCATGAAGATGGAAGATTCTGGCTGATGTAGTTTATTGCCATGCTGTTGTTGGAGGCATTATGGTGTTGGCACTGGCATTTCTGAGTGTTGGGGAATACGTCGGCATATATGCTGGTTGAGTACTCTCCGCTCCTCTGTAACTTTTCTTGGGTGTTGTGTTCTCGAGGCATGACTGTGGTCCTTGAGATGCATTTCCCAAGATTGTTGTTATTATTATTGTGGGTCTTTATTTGTAAGCTGCTCACTGCATGACTAGTTCTTTGTAGTCGTATGCTCAGTTGTTATTATGCCTGGATGTGACCCAGCTTGCAGTTGTGTTCCGTGGTCTTGTATCCAGAATAGAGCCGAGATTTCTACAGGTGTTGTTGTCATTGTTGTGGTGTTGTGTTCAGTTTGGGAGGAATTACCTGTGAAGCTGATTTGGCATTGTGCGGACCGGGATCTTTTCAATTAGTGTTGCTATACTCTTCTATTATGATAGAGTTGGCATGTGACTCGAATCAAATGTAATGTCTGAGTAAGGACTTACTTGATTGTGCTTGTGGTCCAGTGCTATTGTTGGCGTCCTGTGTGCCAGGTTTTCATTGTTGCTTTTGGCACTAGAGCCGATGTGGTGGAGTGCTAGCTGAGAGGACTATGCTTCCTTGTTTAAGTTGATGCTTGTTCTATCTGCCATTTGTTTTATTGATAATTATTTTTGTGACATGAGTTGTGTCTCCTTCCCTATGAGACATAAGAGACTTATGTTCACTTGTGTGCCATGCTCATTTTGTGGATCGATTTGTCTTGAGATCCAGAGCGTATGTTTGTGATTGTGGTCTGGCAATGTCCCTCTGAATTATGTTTTTTGAGATTTGTGTTGTTAAGTTCTAATTGTTGGTGTTGGCTAGAGTTTGAAGATCATTGCCAGCGTTTTGGGTTTGTTCTTCCCTGCTTCTTCTTGTTAGCTCCTCTAATTTCGAGGATAAAATTTCTTAAAGGAGGGGAGGATGTAACACCCTAGATTCTTTCGGATCTATTCGGAGAGCTTTCAGATCGCTTTTGTGGGTCCTGAGTTGTGTTTTACGATCAACGCGGGTTTTTCTCTCGTACAAGTTACGAAACCCAGTGGTGAGTTTATTATTGAGTTCATCGACTCGAGGACGCTATAGTTACATTGTGCTCTTTCCAAGGATCATTTAGACTATTTTTTCAAATTTTTTCAAATTAGTGAATTTTTAGCAGAAAAATCAGATTTTTTAGAAATTAAGAAAATTCCTAATTTCTTTTCCTTTTATTCTTTTCTCCTTCCTCTCTCAGAAGGAAATGAGAAAGTAAGCAAGTAGGGGCACCCTTCTAAGGGTTCACCTTGGGTACATCGTCACGTGCCCAAGTCTCACCGGGCTCACATGCATCAATGACTCATGCAGGAGGCGAGTCCTCATCCAAATTGACCACTTGACCTCCCGCCGCCGAAACGTCCGCAGGAGCTCGCTCGACCCTGCTCGGCTTCCCCGTCGACTCCTCGACATCAGGCTCCCCTTCACCATCGTCGGCCTCCGGGCCATAAGGGGTCGAGGAAGGGAGAAGAGGCGGCACCACATGGCCAAAGCTCACCGCGGTGGCCTTCACAGCGGCACTCTAGCCCTCCCGGAAGCCACGGTCGCGAGCCGGCCCATAGAACTCCAGGGCCACTTCCGTCAGCTCATCTTGGTAGGCTGAAGAAGAGCGGAAGCGCTACACCGCCTCCTCGCCCACAGTTGAGATCGAGGAGCATAGCGCGGCTAGTTCTGCCTCAGCCTCCCGAGCACGGGTCTCCATGGCTAGGACCTCCGCCCCCAGCTTGGCTGCTAGCTCCCCGGTTGCGTCAGCTCGCTCCCCGAAGGAGTCTCAGTCACGTTCCATCCCAGCGAGGGCTAGTCCTTACTGGACTGCCTGCCTGTGGAGCTCGACCTAGGCTGCCTCAGACCCCTTTAGGCGCTCCTGGAGCCCCGCCTGAAGAGCTTGGCTAGACTCCAGCATCTGAGCGAGACCCAGGAAATGATGCCTCCATAGACCAAAGGCACTGACGACCAGACATGCACTCCTCGAAGCCTCCGTCGTCAGCTCCTTCTCGGCCCCAGGGCCAAACTCACTGGTTTGCTCATACCACTCCACGCTTCTCCCCATAAGATCGACGATCGTGGCGATCCCGGCCAGCCCAGATGTCAAGTCCCCGGGCGGTGAGGATTGGCTATGCTGAGGAGATCCCGACGGAGAGGAGACATCAGCGTCGTCAGTCGCTGGAGCTTTGCCCTTGTCTCGCCCCCGTGCCAAGGGGACTGACGCGGAGGGAGCGACCGCCGACTCACCAGTCGGTGGTGGTGGCGGAGCCTCGGAGGAAGGCAACTCAGGTGGTAGAGGAGGTAGGACACGACTCCGAGTAGGGGTGGAAGACCTCGATCTCTTCCTCGCCCGGCGCTGGGTGTCCAACGCTGCCAGATCGTCGTCGCTCAGGAAGGTGTAGCTACCACTAGCCATGGCGGATTCTTCACCAACCGTACTAGCAACTCCTTCGGGGGAGCCCCTCTGAGGACTGAGTCTCCTGCTCGCCACAGAGCCCCTCTGAGGGCTAGGTCCTCTACTCGCTACGGATGCCGCCGGCGAATGCACTAGAGGGACGCCGACTGGGACCAGGTACTGCAACCTCCCTGGGGCGAACGTAACCTCGGCATGGGTGGCGACGATTGATACCTGACTGGTCCCCGGAGCAATGTGGTCCACGGGGCGAGGAGCACACCGCAGTAGCTCGACGATCTCGCAGGTCCAACCATGAACCTCTGGCACCCCTAGAAGCAGGAAAGAGTCGGCTAAGTTCCATTCACAAACAAGGCGACCTCATGGAAGGAGAAGACCAGTACCCTGCGGTAACGGAGGACTCAACCCCAGCTCCCAAAGCAGCACCGGAGTCAGAATAAAGTCTGCGTCAACTAGAGGATACTGGCCAATCTCCTTTAACTTCCGGCAATCCTCAGCCCTGAGGGAAGGCCTCATATCGCGCTAGGTGGGGCGGGTGTCGCTGCGCATCCACCTGTCAAAGGCATCTTAATCTTTCGACTTAATAATATACACGTACCGCTCCGACCAGCCCTTGTGGTTAGATGCGGTACGGGAGACCTGGATGAAGTGCTGGTGGGTGCGAGTCTTGAAATAGGCGAAATAGGTATCAGCCGGACAACTCTGGAGAAGAAAGAAGTATCGGAACAGATCGACGCTCGGCTCCACCGATGCCCTATGACATGAATAAACGAATCCATAGAGGATGGTATGGGAGTTGGGGGTTATTTCCCCGGGATGCCGTCCATAGTGATGGAGGACAGACTCAATGAAGGGATGGATAGGAAGGCGGAAGCCCGCCTAGAAGGAAGCCACAAGGACCATGATCCTGTCGGAAGGGTAATTCATTATGTCATTACCCACGGATGGAAAGATAATGTCGTACTCGGGGGGAATCTAGAATGCTCCCCGCAGGCCATGGAGCACCCTATACGATACTAGCGGTGGAGAGCTGGGTCGACTAGGGCCGGCACTCGAAGTGCTCGGCACACCACCTCGGCCGCGAGGCGTCTCTTTGGAAGAAGAGGAACTGACTTGAGGGGCTCCCCCATGCGACGGCATGGTTACGGAAGATGGGAGACGCAAGAGAGGGAAGAATCCTCACCGGGCAAGGAAGGAAGACACCTACGGCGAGCACAGCAACCGGCGAAATGTGGATGGGGATTGTGCTAGACCACGCAGTTGTCCTTATAATCACCCATGATAGGCCGGCACCACTCTTCGCGAGACAGGTGAAAAGGCGCCTGTCATAAGCGTCAAGCGACCGTTCGAGACCCGCGCTCCCAGAACAAGACAAGACACAAGTTATCATTACTAAGCGTGGTTTCTGCCACCGCCAAAAGCACTTTGTGTGCCAAGCCGGTCTCGAAGCTTCCAACACCCACGATACGAGGAGTCCAAACTCGGGCCTCGCGCTCCAAGGAGACCCTCTCCTGATCGACTCTCAGCCCCCTCCAGAGTGCTCGGCAACTGAGAGTAGGGGAGAAGTGAGGAGGGTAAATCCAATTTGGCCTAGGAACGGCCTAATAATGGCAGGCCCACTGAGTATCATGCGCGACAAGCCGTCCCAAGGGACGGGCATATGTGCTCGGCCCGATAAGAGGAGGCCCGACCCAGAAGCGCATCGAATTCTACAATGCGTAACGGCTACGGCCCAAGCGCAGTTATCACCGGAGGACCTTTTGGTGACCGACCGTTGCCCCCACGACTTCAGCCTTGACCCCATAACGGGTGAGCACGCACCATGAGTGTCGTAAGACTCGCCCCAGAACCAGCCAACGCCGGGGTAATCGCCCTCCAACAGGAAATTCCTACCATTATAGCAGAGAAACGTTACTCTACTATGGAGACCCTTCCCTATCAAGGGATGAGGCTCCTCGCTCTAGGATAACCCCCTATAAAAGAGAGATCAACAGAAGAAAAGAGCACGGTGGTTTATTCCACTATAACGCTACTACAGAGAATAGAGCTACCAGTCCCGCTACATAGCGAGAAGAAGGGAGTGACTGTCCACACTCTGAAAGGTTCCTTCCGACGACCTTACCACCCAGCGAGCACTCCCCGAGTGAGCACTGGGACCGACGAGCACTCGTCAAGAAGATTTTCACGGCTCTTCAACGCCCTATAGTGATATCTCTCCCTCTCTCTTTCCTGCTCTTCTCTATACTCTATTTTTCTGTTACTGACTTAAGCATCAGAGAGTTGTCTCCTGGGGTAACACCCAGGACTCCTTCTGACGCCCTTGCTTCCTAGTGTTTACAGGCCTCCATGGACACGAGACGAGTTTCCCAATAAATAAATAGAGAAGGTGATACGTGGCCTAAGAATCATTTTTCAGCCTCTACAACTAGTAAAAAGGATAAAACCCTAGTCACTTTGTACGTCTTTATTGGCGCCCGACTCAATTGGCGCCATCGGTGGGAACCCCGCCTCAATATGCACAAAGCCCACCTTTGTTAATCTTCTCTTTTAAGGGCCCTTTTATTAGCAAAAAAAGATAAAACCCTAGTCGCAAAGGAGACACCCCAAATTTGTACCACCTCAATAAACACAAAGTTCACATTATGCCTCAGGTATTGGCCTAGGATATATGCTTATGCAACATGGCAAGGTGATAGCCTATTCTTCTAGATAGCTGAGACAACACGAAGAGAATTATCGTATCCATGATTTGGAACTTGCCGCAGTGGTGTTTGCCTTGAAGCTTTGGAGACACTACTTGTATGGAGAAACATTTACGATATTTTCTAATCATAAAAGTTTGAAGTACATATTTTCTCAAAAAGAGCTTAATATGAGGCAGAGAAGGTGGATCAAGTATTTGAATGATTTTGATTTTTCTATAGAATATCACCCTGGGAAGGGTAACGTTGTGGCTGATGCCTTGAGCCACAAGTCGATAGGCAAGTTGTGAAGCCTCATGTTGCACGAATGGAAATAGATGGAGCAATTGACTAGTCTAGACCATAATATTAATAAGGGTCACGTCATGATCGCTCAGTTTCAGCTTCGTCCTGACTATTGATGAAAATGAAGACTCTGCAAGATAACGATCCAGTGCTAGTAGAAATCAAGTAAACTCGATTTTATGTTGGTTGATGATGACAGGTTTTTATTTTAGGGAAGGACCTATGTTCCAAATTTAGCCGAGGTGAAGAACAAGATCCTTGAAGAAGTCCACAAGTCCAGGTATACTATTCATCCTTGAGCCACTAAGATGTACCGGGATTTAAAAAGGGCCTTTTGGTGGCCAAGTATGAAAAAGGAAGTAGCGGGGAGTAGATGCTTGGTATGTCTACAAGTGAAGGCTGAGCATTTCAGACCTGTCGGAAAGTTAAAACCTCTCGATATACCACAATGGAAGTGGGAGAGTATCGACATGGACTTCATAATAGGCTTACCCAGAACTCATGGAGGCTTCGATACAATATGGGTAATTGTGGATAGGTTGACTAAATCTGCGCATTTCTTGTCCATTAAGTCAAAATGGACAGTGGATGTTTTGGCTTCTTTGTATCTGAAGGAAGTGGTAAGATTGCATGGAGTACTTGTGAACATTGTGTCAGATAGAGATCTCAGATTCACATCACATTTTTGGAAAGGATTACAAGAGTCCTTGGGAACCCGTCTGAACTTCAGTACTGCATTTCATCCTCAGACGGATGGTCAGACTGAGAGAACAAATCAGATTGTTGAGGATATGTTAAGAGCTTGCATGATTGACTTCGGGGGTAGTTGGCATGAACACTTGGCTCTAATAGAATTTGCCTACAATAACAGTTATCAGTTGTCACGCCCCGAGAGCGGAAGATTACTCGGAGGTACGTGACGAGTCTATACCATTCATGTCAATTCAGAGCGTAGTGCATTCAACATAAAGACAGAGCGTGCAAGATAGCAATTAAACCCAATCCTTTACTTATTCAAAAATCATCCTTGTTACATTCTCCAAAATAAGAAGAAAATTACAGCCTTGGCTCAAGAAAAAATAAAGCTAAGAAACTCTAGACACGTGGATAGCTCTAGGACTTCACTCCAGAGTCCTCCGACTCAAAAACTGACTCCATGGATGTCGAGCGATTGACTCTCTCTAACAAGGGCCAGCTTTCCTTTGGATGAAGCCAAGACTACAGAATGGATTTCCTGAAGGATAAGCACTTAATGCCCTTTTTGAGCCGCTTCAACATCATGGGGAAGCGAGATATTATGGATGTCTGAGCTAACGAGCTTAGCACACTTCTAGGTCAAAACAGTCTGCTTGACTCAGTGGTGCGAGGTGAGCCAGTTTATCTTCCCAGCGAAGTTCGCGAGTGGAGGGCCATGATTGGCGTATCGGAGCTATCCCCAGATAAGGGAATGTTGACTCGGACTCCAGGGTTCACTCCCGCCAAGTGGGACTTATCAGCGGGGAGTCTTCAGAAGGAGAAACACACGTTCGGTCTCTTCCTAGCCCCACTAAGGTGGGGTTTTAGAGAGGAACCAATCCTTTTGGATTGCCTGGTGGTACGATTCAAGCACCAGGTTGCTGTTGGCTGGTTCGCAGACCTAAAGGCTACTGATGCCCATGTATTCTGTGATGGAGCAGTGGAATTCATTGAGTATGTGCTTCAAAATTACGGGCCTATTCTGATGAGGACCGGGGTGTACCAGAGCATCTATGCTTCTCGCTTCAGATACCCGATCTCCAAGGGCTTATGCTGTGGGATGATAGAGGTGTTCTGTCCTGAGTACAACACCTTCTATACAGCAGAAGGGGAGACTTCCTTAGACCTATGGAGTCTACACCAGCTATCAGGTCTACCCATTGATGGCGAACCATACGAAGAGGTGTGCTGGCCTTACTGGCTCAAAGACCGCTCTGATGGTGAAGGCCGCTACTATCTTGGGTACGCATATAGGTACCTTATGAAAGTATATTGGACATTGTAGGTGTTCATTCAGGAAGCCCTGAAGACTTCTTCTTCTCACACCCATGCGCACAAAGAGAGGAAGCGAGTGTGGATGGGATTGTGGCTGGAATACTTCTTTAGAGGTGAGGAGCAATATAAGGACTTTCCTTCTGTCGGGGTAGCTCCAAGCAAGCTGAAGAAGCAGGCTGGTCGAAAGACCCATTTGAACCCTTCTCTTCTGAGGGGGTGGCAGAGTGGGCCTAACCCTGCGAAGGTGGACCCTATCACACATTGCACAGCCTATCTGACCTATTGGCTGTGTTCTTTTGCTCTCCCTCAGGGGGATGAGATAGTTATTCACGCCGAAGCTATATATCTGGTGTGCTTGATGGCGTGGGGTGTGAAATTGTCTCTCTACCCCATCGCATTGTGCTTGATTTACAAGATGCTGGGAGATCTTCATCATTCTCGTCTCCCGTGGAATTTGCGGAGTGTTGGTCCGCTTCACTTCTTCAATGCCTGGGTGTGTTCTCTGTTTTCGGAGTTTGCTCCTCGAGCGCTTCAATCATCAAACTTATTCCCGAAAATGTTGGAATTCGCTGGTGCCAAACCTCAATAGCCCACATGGGCCCTAGGGCATAGGTGGTCCACTGGGGAAGAGGGGGGAGGGCCCCTACTAGACCTACTGACTTTTTGCATAAAAATTCAAGGACTTCTATAGATTGACAACTTGGCTTACAAAGCCTCATAATTGCACACCCAATTAAACAAGGACATAAATGCAAGCTAAAGGGACATAAATGTAAATAAAAATACTAACGTCCGGGCCGATTCCCATCAGAGTCTCATCATATGACAGGAGTACTTGTCCACTAGAAGCATGGCCGAAAGCGTCCACTGATGTCTCAGTCTGCGTCTCATGTGTCTCCCTCGCCCCAGGTAAAATTGAGACACCGTACCAGTAACTACAGAACAAGGACTAGCTGAGGTCGCACTCGCCAGCGTGGGTCTGTCGCCCCCAGTCATGTATGCACACATAGACTATGCATCCTAAGTCGGGTCCTCTAGCTGGTTCTTCCCCTAGCCTAGACTCAGGCTGCAAGATGAGGGGCCCTATGGTAACTAGCCTGAAAATTATCTCTCTCGAGTGAAGCTCTCCGCCTACTCCCAAGCGGGTCGGCACACGCGTGCCCAGGCAATCTCCGACTAGTGGGGGGTCACTAAGAAGACAACTCTCGATGAAAACCAGCGAAATGTAGACAGGCTTCGCACAAGCCTGCCATAATTAACTCGAAAAATGGGTGGCACGTGCCACCAGATTCTAGGCAGTCCATTAGACCTACTAAGACAACGGTCCTTGAGTCACAAGACTCGGGGTCAAGACCGTCGAACAAGGATAGCTCCTTGCCATCAATCTAGCCTACCCCTAGGTTAGAAATCACAATAATATAATTATTAGGGCGGCTCCCCACTGCCAACACTAATCCCTTCCAAAGGGAATCTAAGAAACCCTCCAACTCGAGGCTGGGTGACTGAACTCATAGTCCAAGGGCCAAACTCATGGCCCACTCAGAAAATGCTTTCCAGAAAAGCCCACGATGTGTGGGAATGGCCCTCTGCACTCACGCTGACCCACGGTGGCTTGATTAAGCGTAATACGGAAGCCCAGAACACGAGAGGGTCACCCGGACCCTCAAAACTCATGGGCACATTAATCGAGGTAATATAATATCTCTGGACACCCAAAAATACTATCACAGTCCCCACAGGGTGCCTGGGACATCCATGGGGCCATAGGTCGGTCATTGGATCTCAACCAGACCGACCAGGGGCCGAAACGGGCCAAGACACTCCATTTCGGTCGACCAACCCATAGGGGTCAGTTGGCCAAACCAGTTCGATCGATCGGACTGGACAATTCGATCGACCAAATTGGGAAAAATGCCCAGTTCGAGCCAATGCCCAAATGGTCGACCGAATTGCCTGAGTCAGTCGACCAAAAATGGTAGAATGCCATCCGGATCTAGCCCTAGGGTCTATTTCCACACCCCATTCACCCCTAGTTGATGGGGAAAACATACGGGACCATCCGATCGCGCTAGTGCCATTCTTTTCGCGGATCGTAGGATCGGGTCGGGTCGTGAGGCGTCTTGATGTCTCGTCGTCGGTTCGTGAGTTTTTCGAGGTCTTCATCGCGATCGAGGTAGGGAGATGGACTCCTTACTTCGCTAGGAGCATTTTGGTACCACATGCATGCCCATCCATAGGTGTTTACATCATTTTCTATGCAAGTCCCATTTTAGGGGGTTTTAAGGCTAAAATGCTTTAAAAATCATTTAGGAGTGGTATAATTACATTTTGGGGTATGGCGCAGTTATAGAAATCATGCTATTCATCTTCCTCTACCCCTTTCCTTTTTGTTTCGTGTCGATCCGGCTTGACCGGATGGGAGTTCGGTATGAACTCGTCCCTTGCGTTTTCCAGGTGGCATAACGGACCCAAGGGGGTGCGTTATGCATTGCACGGCGGATCGCGCAAGGACCGCTATGTGACCGAAGTTTCTAATAGGTCGGTAGGATGTGGAGCATGACGGACTGGTCTCAGACCGCCATGCAATGTATGACGCCCCTATCATGGTGCGTTATACGAAGTGGTTTTCTGTGGAGTTTTCTGAGTTTTTAACGTTCGAGTGTCTTTAACGGACTGCTCCTAGTGCGTTACAGTCACATGGCACACCCGCGATAGTGCGTTATGTCCTATGTATTTACGAAGGCTCTCTGGGGAATATAACACATGGGCTAAGGCGCGCCGTGCATTGCATGATGCCCCTGGGGCAGTGCATTATAGTCTACAAGTTTGAGTTTTGGTGAGCATAACGGCCCTAGGGAGGCGCGTCATATTCGTTTAACGCCCCCAACCCAGTCCGTTACACTCTGCTACTTGGAAAATGTAGAGTTGCATGTTCATCGTCCGTATATATTATACATGTCCTATTTTATGATTATCGGCTCACTCCTACAATCCCGATGGAGTGCTTTGACTTTCCATGTGATGGAACCACTAGACGTAGCCCTAGACTTCACGGATGGTCAACCCGCCTGGGAGAGGTAGAGGGGCATACCCGTTAAACGGCTTAAGCTATTGCCGTGGGCCCTTGGTCCGACTGTAGCACTCTATAGGGAGGGAAAGCTAGCTCGAGGCCTGGCCTAGGCAATGGTCAGTGTGTGCACATGTGGTCACAGGCAAGAGCTGACACTGACGAGTGTTACTCTGACTAGTTCTCGATTGGCACGGTTTGGTTTGTCTTCTCGCTGGGCAAGTGCAGACTCGCGAGTTGCTTGAGACGCAGTGTAAGCTGTCAGGGGATGCTTCTGGTCTCTCTCTTCTGGTGGAGTACCCCATCCTTCTCCTATCACTGGAATGGATTGAGCTATTTCTGTTGGTAGATATAGTTTCCTTGCCTCTAGCCCTCGTTGCTAGCTGATGCTGCTCGTCGTTTCTTTAAATTAGTTATATTATTAATATTTGTGTCTTGTCAGCCGATGTACCTACTTAGATAGACTTGGACCATCCGAAAGACAAGCATCTGATGACCTTCCTCCGACGATTCAACATTCAGGGGAAGAGGGATTTGTTCCTCGTTCGCTGGGCTGAGTAGGCTATACTCGTTGAAAGAGACAGCCTGAGTGATTTTGTTGTGTGGGGGAGGCCCATCTACCTCCCTGGGGAGATTAGAAAGTGGAGCGCCATGCTTGGCTTGCAAGATTTGGCTCCAGAAGGTGGATTGCTAACAAGAGCCCCTGAGTTCACACTGGCTCGCTGGAACGAGACAGCGGGCCATTTTGATAGGGAGAAACCCATCTTTGGCTTGTTCCTTGCCCCATTGCAGTGGGGGTATAGAGATGAGTCTTTTCTGCTGGACTGCTTGGTGGTCCACTTCAGACATCAGATTTCCGTGGGATGGTTTGCCGAGCTAAGAGCCACCGACGCCCACGCCTTCAAACCCGAAGCTGTGGAGTTCACCGACTATGTGCTGCATCACTATGCTTCAATTCTGGTGAAAGCTGGAGTATATCACAGCATGTACGCTTCCAGGTACCGCTATCCCATCTCCAGGGGTCTATGCTGCGGGATGATTGAAGTCTTCTGCCCCGAATACAACACTTTCTATACTCCAGAGGGAGAAACTTCCCTGGACCTCTGGAGTCTTTCTCAACTTAGCGGCATGCCAATTGATGGAGAGCCGTATGAAGAAGTATGCTGGCTGGATTGACTAAAGGACTAGACTGACGGTGAAGGCTGATATATATCTGGCTTCGCGCCTATCGCTACCTCATGAAAGCATATCGTACGCTGTGTCGTTTGTCGTACGATACAAGGGAGGCACGTAAGCCTGGAGAAAAGAGGCGGCCACACCCTAGATCCTCCTAAGCTTCTCCTTTCGATCCGAGGATGGGGACCACAACTCGTGCTCACAACGGGCCCAAGTCTGCCCTGGTGGCACGCCCTCTTGATGCCCCCACGGCACACTTATGTGCCTTCACCCGGCACACCCTCAGTGCCTTACACGGCACACCCCTTGAAACCCCCCAGGGCTGCCCAACGGCACACATACGGCGCTCTCCAGCGGCACGCTCCGTGGCGCCCCTGGCCGGCACACCCTGGAGGCCCTTCCAGCGGCACGCTCCTACAAGGCCTCTAACGGTACACGCCCTCGTTAAAGCCTTTAACGGCACGACCTCAGGGCCTTCCAGCGGCACGCTCTCGCAGTCTTCCGGCGGCACACCTGTCCAGCTCTCCAGCAGCACACTTTGCCCTCTTCTTTGCCCGGTGCAACCGGCAAACCAAATCTCATGCCATGACCTACGATCCTTGGCGCGCAATGGACATCGTGCGAGGCTAGCTGAGGTGTCGCCCAGGGGTGGAGGCACGCTGGCTACCCCCCCTGCCACCAAGGACGAGGGAATCAAATCCCATTTAATGCCCGTCGTTCCCGCCACCGGCTCGGCCCGAACGCTCCCGCTGCTGGGGTATATGCATATGTGCATATGAAAAACTTCTCAATGTTTTATTAATGTTACATTGTATTTGCATTTGCATTTGCATTTGCACATATGAAAGACAAGAGGATAAACAAAGAAAAATGATAAGTGAGGAAAGGCGGATATAGGCGGTGCGGACCAGGGAAATCTAGGAGGTAAATGAGCCCTACTGAATCTTGTGACTCAAAAGTTATCTAGATGCCTTGTTTTTAGGAAGGTTCACTGAAATAGGAGCACATCCACCACTTGAGTTCACAATCACCACTTGGATTCAACGATCTGCAACATAGTTGGTCAGTGCCTGTATTTTCAGTTGTACCTTTCTTGTAGATATGTACATCTACTTGTACTTTAGTACTAATGGACATGATGGTAGAATGGTTGTGTTCTTTTAAGTGGCTTCCATATCTTTGGTGCATTTGGATATTTATTTAGGTTAGAGGTTGTGCAATACCAATCGATCGAAGACAAGACAAACATCGGTCTGGGTGACAGATGTAGTACCTCTCTGTGACACTCCCTGTATCACTCTCTCATTTGTGTAACTTAGCTGCAGGTATGGATTTGTAAGACAGTCCATTTCATCAATTCCACCACCACTGTATGGTGTGCAATGTAATGTATATGTCTCCTGACTGATGCAACTATAAACTAGCTTGTGATATGACAAAATTAGGTGATTACATTTTTTGATCACACGTGGTTAGCTATAATAATGTAGTTCAGACTTCAGAGGTCACTGCTTTAAGAAAAGAATGGAAACACCAACTATGAAACAAGAATTAAATAGTCCAGCAAACATTGCTGATCCACTCATTGTATATATTTTAGCAATCTTGGGCAGACAAATATTGGCACAGCAAACAAACTAACCTCCACAGTATCGATGGCTTCATTTGGTGGAATGGCATGCAAAACTCTGCAGCAAGCAAGGTATAAAGGTCAGAACTGAAATATGTAAAAACCCTGCTTCATTTCTTCTGTCAGTTTTTTCTATCGTCCGTTCTACATGAACAAATAACCATGAAAATAAATGACGGAATAAAAGCATATGAAAGCAATGAGTTTATCAGTTGTAACCACTTGATGGAACATATTGTCCTGCCCCTTATTTACAAGTTTTAGCCATAACAAAAAGCCCATGATGTTTTTTATGATTATATTAAAGAAAAAAATGAAGGGGATATATAAAGATATTAGTCTAAAAAAAATTCCGCCCCCCACCAAAAAAAAAACACACCAAGGTGGTGTATCAATCTCTACGCCACCCCCCACCACCCAAATTAGAGGATAATGATGTAAACCATGGTTGTCAAGGCATCCAAGGCGACCAAGACAGTAGCCCACCGCCTTACTACTTAGGTGACAAGGCGAGATGCCTAGGCGAAGCCTAATTTATATAACTAAGTACATTGCAAAAGAACTACTACTGTACATTCTCTACATATAAGTACTATCCTTAGTTGAGACCCATCCCCTCTGGCCAACCGGAAGGGGTGGTGGATCAAGTCCCTTGGCTTGGAGTTTGGCGACTTTGTGTGGTCTACCGCCGTCCGTTTGCAGAGGTGCACGGTCCTGCATGGACTGTCCCGATACTGATTGCGGCCTACCTTGGATAGTCTAGGCCCCAACCGAGCCTTCTTCCTACATTCCTCTCAGCGCTGCACGTGGCCTATCATGCAGCCGTGTACGTAATTAGGCAGCCCCCAACGTGCCGTGTTTGTCCTGTCTAGCGCTGCATCATTGGCGAGTGCTTCATCCTCTCCCCTTTTCCAAGGTACGTGGTGCTTCCCTTTTGCACTTTGTGTCTTGGTGGCAATCATGAATTGTTTGCACCCTTGATCCCCTTTTAGCATCATTTTCATCCCATATCTTGCTTCGAAAGGAAAGGAAAGAAGGAAAAAGTTTCTACATCCCAATTTTCTGGCGATCACGGTGGCACGGCTAGTGCCCATCGTGCCTTTGATTATGTTGACCTGCTTTCCTGTGTGTTTGAGTAAGTTCTTAGTTCTCTGGGGTTTCCTGTTGTGGTTCATTGCTGTTTTCTGTCCCTGGGGTTGTGAGTGGTCCTTTGAGAGCCTTTTACATCTCCAAGCGGTCGATTGATAGACTGTGTACGTCTGCCTTAGGTACGCTTCTGCCATCCATCCTTCTGCAAGACTGTCATATTGTGCGGTCCTCCTAGGGCCGTGTCTAGTTTTCCACGGTCTGGCGATAGACCATGTTCTGCTGCCTCAGGTACATTTTTACTATTCATATTTTTGTGGCTTTGTTATCTTTATGAGGTCCTGTCAGGGCCGTTTCACAGGTTTCACGGTCATTCGCTAGACCGCCCAGGTCGTTTAGGTACGCAAAGATTTTTTATTTCTGTTAGTCTCAGTTCTGTGTTTTTTTTACTGCTCCTTATTGCCTTACGGTCCTGCCCAGGGCCGTCTGGACTCCCTGAGCGGTCTCCCATAAGACCGTGTTTGTGCTACTGTGCACCCGAGATTGATATTTTGTTTGTTATTTCATATTATTTCATAATTGTTTTGGGTGCCTCTCATCTCCCCTTGGTTGTCATTTATCCCTATACTATTGTTGTCTTATTTGCCATATTGTGTGATCATTGTTTGTTAGTTTTAGGCTAGACTTTGAATGCACTTCGGTGCACATAGGTTCATACATTTTATCATATTGGTTACATTCCTACCTTGGTAGGGGATCCTCTCGTTTCCATACTCCTTGAAGTTGACTAGGTGACCTTATCTGGGACCTCCGTGAGTCCCTGTAAGTCGTGGATTCCCACACGGATGCCGGGCAGGTTTTACCTTACCACCCCGAGTCTAGGTTGTATCTGTGAGAGAGGGAGTACACTTAGAGTCAACCAAGTCCCCATTCCACCCCGATTAGGGACCCCCGTGTTGAGAGAACTTCTATTTAATTTAAATATGGGGTTGACCCCTACTGAGTCTGACTGTGACTCACCCTTCTCCTTTTCAGGTGAGCAACCGCAGCCTTCGACCGGAGGTCCCTGTGCTTTTCCCGACCGTGTTTAGCCAGCTAGCCAGTGTCGGTGGGGTCTTTTGTGTACTGTTGACTGTGGTATGCCCTGGGTAGTTGTAGAATCAGACTTTTCATAGTTGTGGACTTGTTCTTTTGGCACTTCTGGACTATTGCATATTGACTATCACTGTGATGTATTTTAATTACTTCCACACTTCAATTTAAAATACTATTCTAATTAATATTACGCGTGGTGTAATTTCAATTCATTATACGCTCCCTCGACAAACTCCTCCAACCCTTCAAGGGCCTCATCAGTCTCTTGGGTGACTTCCCCAGTTCCTGGTAGCGATAATCCGATGTTATATCGGGTTATCGGTACCTGGAGCTCTGGGTCGTTACACATGGCTAGGGGCGACAGACCCGCATTGATGAGTATGACCCTAGCTAGTCCTTGTTCTCTATTCAGTGGTTACTAGTACGATATCTCAGTGTCTACCTGGGGCACGTAGGGAGACACCTGAGGTGCGGGCTTAGTCATCAGGGGGCGCATCTGGCCTTACTTCTAGTGGGTAGGTATTCCCGTCACGTGATGAGACTCTCGTGACTCGAGGCGAGTTTCCATGTGGTTTCTTTGGGTAGTTTCTAAGTGTCTTTCCGATACCAAGGTTTAGGATTTTTGGTAAAGTTTACTATGGGTTTTCCCCGAACTATGTAGGGTTCACGACAGCGAGGTCATGACTGTGCTCCCAGATCATGTGGTCTTGGGCTGGGCCTTTGTCTGTGAGGATAGGCCTCCATGACAGAGGTGTCATGACGTTTCTTCAAGCAATGTAGCCAGGGTTTTCTCCTTATTCCGGTGGTCCTGCGACTGTGAGATCGAGGTGTGTTTCTAGCACTGTTAGGAGTAGCTTAGAGCCGTGGTTCTAGCTGCTACTGAGGGTTTTATGGCTGTCCTTCTGCCATCGTTATTGTTGTTGCTACTCCCGCTTCCATTACTATTGTTGCCGTTCTTGCTTGCGTTGCTTTACCATCATTATTTTCGGTTGGGATTCCGCGGGACCCCTACTGAGCAAGGTTTGACAAACTGAGACGGGATGGACTGACTCGCCAGTCCCGTCCCAACCACAGACCAGGATGACCGATCTGTGGGACACAATCGGGATGCTTTATATATTATTTAAATTAATTTATAACAGTTTAATTTTGTGGCACGGTTATGTTGACACCCGTTTTATACCTTCGAGGTGAGTCTTTTTCTTGCCTTCATTTATGATGTCCCAAGTTGTCCGTTATTTATTGGGGCATTTTTGGATGATTTTTGGGCCTATTTTATGGGCACCTTCCTCCTTGGCTGGGCTTGCTCACTTAATTTTTCGAATTAAAGCTTGATTTAACCTGGTATTTGGGGTAAATAAGCATATCGGGGAGAAGTCGACTGCATTCACCTCCTTACCGCGAGCCATACGATCTTTGGAGGATTTGCCTTTGGCAGAAGCTTGTGCAGGGTGGTCGGCGAAGAACATTTCAATCTCCGCCACCACGGTGTTTAGCTGGTCAAAGCTCCTGATATTGGAGCCCAGAAGCTTCTCACTGACTTCCGCCAATAGCCCCCGGCGGCAGATGGTTATGGCGTCTTCGGACGTCGGAGGATTATCGCAGCGCATGCTGACGTCCCTCCAACGCTTGATGAAGTCCAGTGCCGTTTCACTTTTCTTCTGCCGGAGGGAACAAAGCTCCACCAGGGAGACTTTGCGTTCGACCATTTGGAAGCGGTCGACGAACTTCTTCTGCATATCAGTCCAATCAGATACTGAGTTAGACTTTAGCCTGGAGTACCACTGGAAGGCGGTGCCAGTCAATGACGTGGCGAAGTATCACAGCAAATATGCCTCTTCTAGAGCCAATTCAACTATGGCCGTCATAAAGTAGGCTGGGTGTTCATGTGGAGAGCCCTGCCCGTAGAACTTCTGAAGCTTCGGAGCTTTCGGGCAATCAAGCGGAACTTTCTCGAATTGATGGTGGAGGGGATAGGGCACGCTATAAATCAACGGTGGCCACACCTTCACCATGTTGAGTAAACTTCGCCTCTACAATGCGCTCGATCATCTGCCTCCACGCTATAAGACTTTCTACAGCGGGAGTAGCAGATGACCGGGTATTGGCCTCATGCTGCGAGACTTCAAAGTCCACCACCAGTGGCAATTTTACAGCTGTGACCGAGGCATTGGCCGCAACTGGAATGGGAGAAGGTTGTTGTTCCACTCCAGTGGGTGCCGCCTGAGGTGGGACAGGAACCTCTTTTTCGCGCAATTGCGCCTGCAAGAGATTCTTGAGTTCTTGATTCTCACGTCGGAGCTCTTCCAACGCGGGAGTGTGTATCTCTTCCCCCAGATCTTCCTCATGTCGGGGGTGGCTATCCCCATCGACACTGTGGACGTCCTCTTGGCGCTCTTCATGCCGTGCCGGCTCAGGTTGAGACATCCCCAGGACTGGTGCCTGCTGTGTTTGCACCAAGACCCGGGACACGGGCCTCGGCCTCCTCGAATATTGAAGAGGCTGATTGAGCTCCTTCGAGGTGTCCTTGGGCTGCTTATCGTCGGAGGTAGCGTAACATGTGAACACCTTGACAGAATCATTCGTCACTTGGACCACCCGCTTCTTCCTGGGTGGTTGTCGATCTGGCTTGGGTGGCCTCCCTAGTCTGTCAAAGATAGAGACTCGGGATGTGGAAGCTTGAGGGGAGCGATCCTCCTCCGTGTGCGTGGGATTGGCCCACCGAGAGGTCGGACGCACCTTTTTGTCGGCTCCTCGGCTCTTTTGCCCCCGTAGGGGCTGAGTTGTATACCTCAGAGATGTTGAGGCCTCAGTGTTTGTCGGACTCCGCATTCGTTGAAGGGCTCCTCTGTCCCTGCGCGTCTTATAATTTAGGCCTCCTCTTTGGTGATCAAAATTTTCCTCAAGTGGAGCTGGCGCTCTTCCACTTGGTTGCCCCATGTCCTTGATCGGGGAGCTCGTAGCTTGGGCCGCTGCAAGGGGCCTTGGGTTGCCGTCGGTACGATAGGCTTCTTCTTCTTCGCTCCGCCCTCCCGGACTTGCCGGTGGAGTTCGAAGCGATTGGAGGTGGGGATGGTTGGGACATGACGGTCCCGTGGCAAGATCGGCTTGCCTCCATCGAGCCGGTTGCGGATGTCTCCAATAATTACAGTCTTGCCGGAGTAAGATGCTGTCGCTGCAGGTTTTGTACCCTTGCGGCTACGGCACTGCCCCCGCTGAGCAGGAGCAGCGCTAGCGACGGCTGCCGTAGGCTTGGCGTCATTGTGGCGGCGACGCTGTCCCCGTTGAACAGGAGCAGTCCCTATGAGGGTGGCCGCCGTCGAACTGGTGTCGTTGCGGCGACGGCGTTGCCCCCATTGAGTAGGAGTAGCGCCCACAGTGATCTGATTGACCGCGAAAACTCGGCCATTTGATGGGACAAGGGGTCTAACACCCCTAGTCCGCGGGGAGTTGGCCGGGCGAAGCCGGTCAGTTGCTGTAGTAGAGGGCCTGACACCCCCAAGAGCTGACTTGTTGGCCGAGCGGACCTGACCAGTTGCTGAAGTTGAGGGCTTGACACCCTCGGTGGTTGTCTTGTAGACTGGGCTGACCCGGTCAGTTGCTAGGGCCGAGAGCCTAACACCCCCGACAGTTGTCTTCTTGACCGGGCGGACCCGGCCAGTCGCTAAAATCGAGGGCCTGGCACCCCCGATGGCTGGCTTGTTGGCTGAGTGGACTCGGCCCGTTACTGAAGTGGAGGGCCTGACACCCTCAGTGGTTGCTGCAGGTGTGGCTGAGCTGACCTCAACCACGGGTATCATGCCCAGGAAGAAGGGCGAGCTGACGACAGCTGGGAAGTCGCCGAAGATGAGCGGAGTGACCATGTATTCGAGCCTGGCGTGGTTGGCGATGACCTGTGGGTCGTAAGTGACGGCTGCCATCGCTCTTGTTGCTGTTGTTGGTGGTGGTGGTGCGTAACACGAATGTAGAAGTGCGCCAAAGCACAAAGAGCTCTCAAGTGAGCAGCGGGATGTGCACGCCCTCCTCTTTTCGTCCTGTAAGAGGAAGAGGGGCAAATAAGACCTTGAGGAAGGTTTAGGAATTTTTTTTGACAGAAAGAAGAAAGGCGGAAAAGGTCTCACCGGGCGTGCTAATCTGTTGGCCACAGAATTTATTTTTATCGTAAGATAAAATAGTAGGTTTAAAATGTTCTTATTGAAAAGAAACATTTCGCCTCTGTATATAGAGGGTTATTCCGTGGGTGCGCATAATATCAGATGATTTGGGTTCGGGTGTTGGACCTTTCCCCACTGACTGGAGTCAATGTTGATTTACATCGGCCTAACGTCCGAACACCTTTGTTTAACTGTCAAAGAAATCTCAAAGTCTTCTAAAGAGGTTCTGATGCTGAGAGCAAACTCATTTAAGGAAGCTTGCAATGCCCGCTTACTCACCACCGACCAACAAAAATGATTGAAGTGGGGTTTCAGCTGAGGCTTCTCATATTGAGGCAAAACCCTGAAATTTAGGATGAAGGACATGATTTAGTGGAGGCCGTAGGCATATTTGAAGTCTCGGGAAGTTTCCTGGGCCCAGGGGATATTTTGGTAATTTTACCTTCCCAGGGATATTTTGGTAATTTTACCATACCCGGAGCATTTCTGAAATTTTAGGTTTAGAACGGAAGTAGGATAGGATTCCTGACTTTTCAGGGCGCTGGGGTCATGTATGAGAGGTTTATAGAGGTTACTAGGCCATTTCCAAGTCACAGGGATATTTTGGTAATTTTATCGGACCTTACGTGGACCCAAGTGGAGGTGGCACTGAAGCGTCGGACTGAGCTGACAATGTCCCCGAGCTGAAGGAGTGACGAGGGCTTCATAGAAGGCTCACATGTGTCAACCTTGCTCAAGGAGGGGTATATATGTAATTTTTTGAGAGCCAGGGGTTTTCTTGTAATTTCCCCCGATTGGTGTACAGAAGAGACTCGTGGAATGCACTAGATTCATTTATGGCCCAATTGGGTACAAGGGTTGTCGGCGAGTTGTCGACTGTACAAGAATCCGCACTAACATGAGAGACAGGGGCGTAGCCCCAATTACAAGAAGTTGTAGGGTAAAAGTGCAAACTACAGGACTTTGTATTACTCACGGACCTGGGAGGACATTTTTGTAATTCCCCATTGTGAGAGTGGAACTACTTAATTTTGCTGCCTCGGGGCGCAGAAACCAAGCAAGTAATATATCAAGTTGTGAATTGGCTATCAATTTCAAGCAAGTAACATGTATATACCCTTTTGCGGGTCATGCGAGTCATGTCATGTCAAGTCAAGTCATGTCATTTCGATTCAAGAACTCGTGCAATGTCTCAAGAAAAATGAATTTTCCAAATTTTCTGGTAAGCATTGCTACCTCTTCTCCATCTTCATCATTGTTGGATGACTCAGCCTCTTCCGAAGTTTCTTGATTGCTTAGGCCAACCTTCAGAGCTATTGGCTTTTTCTTTGTTACCTCCACATCCTTTTTCTTGAGATTTAGCTCATAGGTCATGAGTAACCCTATGAGTTCCTCTACTTTCATGGTAGAAAGATTTTCGGACTCCTCTACCACAGTGGTCGTGGTATGCCACGCAGGAGTTAATGATCGAAGGATTTTCCTCACTATGTCTTGCTCTGAATAGCTTTTCCCGAATCCTTTCAAACTATTGGTTAGCTGAGTTAAATGGGCATACATGTCTAAAATGGATTCATCAAGCTTCATACGAAACATTTCATATTCTGAAATTAACATATTAGCTTTGGTTTCACGTACCTCTGAGGTGCCCTCATAAATTACTTCCAAGCGATCCCACATCTCTTTGGTAGTAGCACAAGATGATAGCCTTGAAAATTCCATGGGACGAAGGGAGCACTGCATGATGTTCGTGGCACTCCAGTTGATTGTTGATTTTCCTATTTGCTCACGGGTCCATGTGTCCTCATTCTCCAACAGCTCGTAAGGACCCCTACTGATAACGCGCCAGATTTCATGGTCTTGTGCACGCAAAAACACATGCATGCGATTTTTCCAATAGGGATAATTAGAACCATCGAAGAAGGGTGGTCGATTAACAGAATGACTTTCGGGCATAAGACCCTTAGATGCCAATCCACCAATTCTCTCCTAGTCGTTGGACCACATCATGAAGAGATTGGCTCTGATACCACGTGATAAGTAGGATTGGTAGATCTAGAGGGTAGGGGTGAATAGATCAGCCCCTTTGTTTTACCTAACGCTAGAAGATAAAAACTACTACAGCAATAATAGAAGATAGAACACCCCTATTGCTCAAGATGCAAATAGAAAGATTATAGACCGTGCCTAATCAAACATCTAGTGTAAAGCAGTCACACACACAAACCACAGAGAGAGAGTTTTTAAGGTGGTTTCGTCTATATCCAGAGACCTACGTCCACCCCTCTGATGGGGACATCACCCATGGATCCCTCTGGCTCGGCACCTCTCTCCCTCCCGGAGAGGGGTAGGATGTGGCACCTCATTTGGACGGGACCTCTTCTATGCTAGGAGTCATTATGTTGGACATCTTGACGTAATTTTTCCCTTTTTTTCTTGAGTCATTTTGATATATTTTGTCTTTATTTTGAGTCAAGTTCCTAGGTTGATGATCTTATTTACCTAAATCTAGGTCTTCATGAGAGCAGGAATTGGTGTTGTAATCATCCTGCAAGTAATTGACCTTTTTTTACTTTTTTCCACTATGTTTGATTATGTCCAGCTAATTGAAAAACTTGAGTGTGAAGTTGAGTCAAATGGTATGAATGATGATATATGTGAATCTACCTGGTAACCCATGAGACTACGGTCCCCAAATCACTAAAACTGAGTCAGATCCTTAGTGGGGTGCTTAAGGCTAGATCGTGAGCTTGTTTTTTTTCATAATTGTGAAAAACATGGTTTATAAAATAGGGCCAATTGATTGGGTTGGATTAGAATTAGCAAACTCCTAATCTGATTTGTTGTCTATAGATCGCAAATCGACCACCCAAAAAATAATGATGAAAATAATGGTGTAAAAAGTGCCCAAAATGAGGATGATAGGTAAATGATGAAAGGGTGTGGGGGCATGCAATAGAAGATAAATGAATAAATCTGTGATCACCACCAAAGCCTATAGTGTGCCAAATAGTGAAACACAAAAGAAGAAGGGCACACTAGTTACCTCGAAATTGAAAGAAGGCCGAAGGACGGGCCCGTTGATTAACGCGGTGCTTCTTCTAGGCACGTTCCTGTAGAACACGGTAAAATTAATGGCCGCGTTATCAGAACATCATAGGGATGTGTAGGTTGATTCCTTCCTTGCTCCAAGGCCGGCATGTTGAATTCTATGTTTTGATGATGTCAATGTAATATGGTTCAGTTGTTAATAACAATAGTTTTGATTGCAGGAGCTCTGAAATAGAGAAAATTCATTTTGAATCAAGAAGGAGCTTTCAGAAGTATAGATAAAAGCATGAAGTGTCGAAGCTGGATGTTCACTGCATCGATGCAGTCATGACCACAATAGTATTTTTCAGAAGAGCTGTATCGACGCATCAAAGAAGTGCACCGATGCATCAAGCACAATAACAGCCAACAAGTCATATTATGTCAAATCGTTAGAATGGTGCACCGATGCACTAGTCAAGGTTTGAGTTTTTAAATAAAATTGCATCGAAGCACCAAGCAGTTGCACCAACGCACCAAGTCATAAGCCAATGATTGATCATAGCAACTTGAAGGATCTATCCGCATACTGCCTTGATGCATCTGAGGAGTGCATCGATGCACAAAGCTTGGAACCAGCAATTTGGAAGCCTACTAGGTCGAAGCATCAGAAGGAGAAGCATGTGCTGTCACCAGGACAGGTCGAAGCTGCAAGCCACTGATCTGACATATCTGTCATCAGCAGATGAGCCACTACATTCTGCCTCGACCAGACGAAGGTTTTACCTCGACACTTATCATTCACTCTTCAGCACACTTAAGGAAGCATCATTCTCTAATACGTCAAGTGTAACACCCGTAGCTTAGCAGATCTTTAATGGTGTGGATCTAGGATTCGTCCGGCGAGTTTTGGCTATTTTTAGGAATTTTTTAGATATTTTTAGGTATTTAAATGAATTTGTTAAAGTATTCCAATTTATATTTTTTTTGCTAAAAATATAAGTCAGAAGTAGAATTGAACTAAAAGTTTTGCCCGTCAATGCCCTAACACTGTCTTAACCGCCACACACACGAGTTGAAAATTTGATGTTGGTATTGTTTTTATAGTTCTAGCGGCTGAAACAACACGCTTGTCCTCTGATTTGTCAATGTGGCAGGCACAGAACCGGGACGGCAACGTATGGTACGTCAAACTGTCGTATGGACCTCGGTGGATTATGTATTTTGTTGGCTCAGGTAGATATCGTGTTGGTGGGTTACCATGTCGCCCAAAGTCTCATGTATACCACCTGAACCCCAGTTTGTTTCGTATCACGCTTGCAGGTTTGATGAGTATTGTGATCTTATTGGCCTCCAAGATTCTGAGTTACTTCTATGCCAGCTCTGGTGGTCCCGCCAATTCTCAAGCTGCAGAGGACACACATGAAAGAACACCTCTTCTCTCTAACAAAGATGACGACGACGCCAGCTTGGGCTCATCCTATGATTCCGTTTCAAATGACGAGGGTGACATCGGAGAACATCTTGAAGTGGCTACAAAAGAACCTAAGCCAATAGGAGGGAGTGGAGTATGTGATACCCAGCATCTCTGCACAATTTGTTGTGACGCACGGAAAGATTGTTTCTTCCTTCCCTGCGGTCACTGTGCCACATGCTTTACTTGTGGAACTAGGTGAAGTTTGCTGCTTCCTCTTCAGTTTTGTTATCTATCCCCCATCCATGATTAATTTCTTCAGATATTTTGACGCTGAAACTTCTTCATGCTCATTGAGTTGCCTCGTAAACCTGCAGAGTGACAGAAGAGGCTGGAGCTTGCCCCATATGTCGGAGGAAAATGAAAAAAGTGAAGAGAATATTCACCGTATGAGGCGCATTTACTTGCTTAGAAATTCTTCATCGACAAGTTAAACATCCCTAGGTAATCCCTTGCCTGAAGAAATTCTCATCGACATGTCAATGCTGTTATGGAAGGTAATCCAACAATAATTGCAGTACACAGGTTATGCATGGATTCAAGTGGAATTTGCAGTGGTCTGGAGATGATGGTGGATTAACAATGAGTTCCTAAACATCTTCCCTGGACAAAGTTGTTTTCTCCACCAGCTTTTCTAACAAAGTGTAGCAACCGGATCAGAGGACTTTCTGAACCTGTTTTCTAGGGTTCCTAACGTACTGGCAGCTGTGAGAAGCCCATCTTTGAGTATGATCACGTTTGAGCTTTTTCTCTCCTGTTTTAAGGCAAGCTTATGTAACATACTTGACTTGGTCTTTTCTCTTTGAGCACAAATCTAATGTTATGTAACATACTTGGCTTTGTCTTTTCTCTTATGAGCACAAATCTAATGTTATGTAACATACTTGACTTTGTCTTTTCTCTTTGAGCACAAATCTAATGTGAAAATTAAGGCACATTTTTCATTAATTTTCTTTGTAGTAATTCCTGCCCAACCCTCTCAAACCTCCCAAATCCGAAAGGTCGTCAATGCCTGACTGGTTCATACCAAGGTGTCTTGGAGTTCCCCATTCCGCCAACCACCGGTTGCGCCTTGTGTATGCATGGAACACATTTGGATGTCCTGGTCCACCATTGCATATGTATGGGTCGAACTAACATTAGGTTTTATTTAGGGTCATGTGTAAGTCGGTGTTTTCCTATTTGTCTGGTTTGTTAAGAGTCTATACATATGAGTGCATAGAGTCTACATACGTGGAGTCGAGTCTGTCGTAAGCTCGTGAAGTTTCTCCCTTTTCGAGAATGAAGCAAGTCGGATCTCTTGCGTACATTGTGAACTTGCTTGATGATTAGGGGATCGGCTACTCCTACCGTGTATCGGATCTAGTCACCTATAGGGACCAAGCGGTGATTCCTAATGGGTCATTGAGCTGTCTCCCTCCTTTGAGAGTGACCCCACCCCGGAGTGTCCACCACTAGCCTCATTCCTCAGTAGCGCGAGCATATAGATCATATACGGGATGAGCAAGTGACGACTACTTGGAGTGGAGCGTACTCCGCGCTTCCTGGTATGTCAGGTCTACAGTAGCCGCACCCCCTTACTCGACGGGGTCAAGTTCCTCCCACCCAGGGAGAGTTGATGGGACATCGAAGCACTAATACTTTATTTTTATATTTGTGTCCTTTTAGTTTGTATTTATACCCTTGCATTATTAGGTTTGCAAGTGTAAGGCTTTATAAGCCAATTTGTGAGTCTTTAGAAGTCTTTGGGTTTATGTGTAAAAGCCCAGTATGTCCAGCAGGGGCCCCCCTCCTTCTTCCCCATTGGTCCACCTAGGTTCTAGGACCCATGTGGGGCTGGTCAAAGGTCTAAGATGGGCTTCTATAAGCTTGACCATTCTAGGGGACAAATGGATTAAAAAGTCCATATTCCAAGGAAGGAAGTCATGGGGGCGCCTCCCCTCTTTATGGATTGTTTTTATTTTTCTTTTTTACCACATGGGGATTAATTATCCCATCCCTTGTTTACCCCTTCCTAACCCTAGATCTAGGGATAGTTTATGTCTTTTTGTATTTCATATAAATAGCTTGTATTTCCCATTTTTACACAATTAATGGAAAGAATTGTTGGAAAATTCCCAAGGAAGCCCAAGGGTGCCCCTCTCCTCTCTCCTCTCTCCCACCCCATGGCAGATGGATTTCTACGAATTCTCTGAGGTGTGAAGCCTCCCTTCTGCCCCCTTCCTGAGTGAGAAGCTTAGCACCACCGCCGCCGCCGCCATCGAGCCGCCGTCGCACCGCCACCGCCACCACGCCGGAGTGCTGTCCACATCAGGATAGAGCCTTAACTCATGATTTTTAGCTCTCAATCAGGAGCTTAGATCTCGACCAAATTTGGAGGTTTCGTTCCCCACGTCCCCCCAGCCTCTACAAAAAAATTCAGGCCATTTAGCTTTTGTTTGAAAACCAAGGCCGTGCACGTGTCTGCTAAGTCCTTGCATAAGTCTTGGTTGTTTGAATACCAAGTCCGTGCACGTTTTCTACAAAGTCTGTGCACACTCTAGTCCGTGCATGTTTCAACAAGTCCGTACATTTCTTCTGCATCGAAGTCTATGCATATTTCTTTGAAACTAAGTTCGTGCATCTTTTGTATCTGAAGTCTGCACAACCTGTTGCAAGGTCCGAGCATATAGAAGTCTGTGCACATCTCATGTCCGTGCACATTAAACCCCGAGTATCTCATGTCCGTGGAGATAAAACCCCGTGCATACTTCCTACAATTAACCAAGTCTTTGCACGTCTTTACAAACCCCGTGGACTTTAAACCCTATGCACATTTCTTCTGGTTATCAAAGTCCTTGCACGTTTACACAAACCCTGTGGACTTTAAACCCTGTGCGCATTTCTTCTAGTCATCAAAGTCCTTGCACGTATACACAAATCCCGTGGACATCAAACCCTGTGCAAGTTTCTCATTGAGACAAATTCTTTGCATTCCTTCACATAGTCTGTGCACGTCAAACCCTGTGCAGACTCTTCACTTGACCAACAAGTCTGTGATCAATTCAAGTCCGAGCACATTTTGAAGTCCTTGCACTGTTGCTTGTAAACAAGTCCATGCACTTTGTGTTCATTTCATCATGTTAACTCTGCACATATCTCTCCTCTCTGTGTATGAACTTTATATTAATTGGGTGATGGTTAAATTTGATAGGGATTCGATCATTTCTGAAGAGGGGCTAGGGCACATGATCCGAGAGCCCTTGTCCCTGACACGTGGCAGAGGGACCTGATTTGTTCTGGAAGACTCCCAGGGCAATAAGCGTGGTCTCCACACTCCATCCTCCCTACAACCTCATATATATATTGCTGGAGCTTGTACCAAAAAAAAAAAAGAAGGATTGAAGAAAAAGTACATAGCCGATTGTCCTTCGTCCCTGCAGAAGAAAAGCTTTCCATCTGAGAAAGTGAGAGAGGAGTTCAAAAAGAGAAGAGAGAGACAGATTGAAGAGTTTGATCCATTGTGGTCTCTGCTTCTGTAGAAGCTACATTATTTTTGTTTTGAGAGCTCGATTAATTATTTTTCTATTTCTTCATCTTTGAACTTTTCCTTTCATACAGTCTTGTTACCGTCTGAGTGTGTTCAGAGGAAGGGAGAAGATCTCGGGGTTCCCTCCATTGTGTTGGAGGAAGAGAGGATTGTCCCTCTGGTTTGTAACCTGTTGGGAGCAGCTTACTGGGTTTTCCTTTGCAGTGTGCAAAGGAAGGGAGGCAATTCCTCCAGTTGGTGTTCTACTTCTGGTGGCCAGAAGTTTGAGGAGGGTGTTCCTCGAGGGCAAGCTGTTCGTCGACATTTTGTTGGTAGACTGAGTCTGCTGTGATCTTGTTGCATCTAGTAAGGAAGCCTTACTCCGTGGAGTAAGGGGTGGACATACCCCCATTTACCTCATTCCCCACCTCCCCTCTGCAACCTGTAGTTCTTAGTTCACTGGCAGTAGAGAAGGTGTTGATTGCAGAGCCTGTCACAGATTCATTCTGAAGCCCCTTGATGCCCAATTGGTACCGTCGGAAGCATCTCCGAGCCGCCTTCACAATGGTGGTGGTTTTGTCCCATTCAGAGTTCGTGGCCATCTGGAGAAGTCGATCTCCACAAACTGCGCATCTCCCTCCACACTGCCAACCTGAGGCTTCTTTCAGAGGCTCCCACAACTGGCCAACTGAAGATTTGGAGGCAGGGCTTGGCTGAGATCTTCTACTATGAGTCACCGTCCAGAATCAAGAAGCGGCTCCCTGATTGGACCCCGAAAGAGTGAGTTATCATTTTTCTCCCTCAGGTGCGCTGTTCTGTCCACTCTAGGACTGAGCAGACACCCGACCACTGTTTATGCTGCTTCTGTCGGCTCTGACCTCCTCTGCATCCCCATGTGTACCGTTTCGAAGAGGACTCAACAATGGTTCCAACAACTCTAGCCACGCCAAAATCCAAGCTCGGGAGTGATCGTGGCGACCTCGACTTCCTGCTGCTGAGGTGCTGCGATAACCAGAGTCTGAAAACTGAGTCCCTGACCACAGTCCTGTCCCGACCAGCGCTGTCCTCCAAAAGTCCTACAAAAATTTAGAGGTCCTCCTGGACCAATCAGGGAGGTTTTGCCGCTGGTCCCATCAACAAAAGAGCTCGGGAGTGACTACAGTGGTGTCTACAGTGACTTCCTATCCTGTCGTTCCAGACCTGGATAGACCCAGGGAAGTGCCCAATCGGCACTAGTTTAGCTAATCTCCACACCCCGCCTGGCTGGCTTAGCACCCCTCCCTGTGTGGAGGTAGTATTTGATTGTACCCTTAAATTTCCTACCCCTAGTCCAACCCTCTAGCGTGGGGAGTAGTGCATGTAATATTTGAACAGGGGAAGCTACACTGACGCAGTGTGCTGGGAACCCACGCTCCCCCGCTCGCCCACGTCTCCGAACGGGGTTGGTTTCTTCAAACCAACCGGGTAAATTCTAAACCTTGCTCCCATTATCAGTACTTGTTCTTTTAATATCTGTGGGATTGCTCCGCTGGTAGTGAGAGAGCGCCCGACCCCGGAGTACCCCACTTCCGTGTGGTCACCGTGGTTTTGTGAGAGAGAGTGACCCAGTGCCCCACTTGGCACCCGACCAGCCCCTTAGTTGTGGGCATCGTACCCTTGGGAGGGCAACCCTAGCCCCACTGGCCCTCTACCAACCAGGGTCATGATCCACCACCTTCACTCGGCATCGCCTAGTCACCTCGAGATCGTGTGTGCATCGGTGATTCGGTAATTTTCACAACCCCGTGCTCTAGATTGATTGTGTTTGCGCGGTGGGTCCGAGGACCCTCATCTCATTGCTGCATTCACCCTAGTGGTGTCACATCAAGTGAACTCTGTCACCTTCTTCTCTCGCACTCGGTCTGAAAAATATTTATTATTAAAATATTCATTAAATTCATCCCACGTCGCACGCCTATTATCGAGCGTGGCTTCTACTGCTTCACACCAAGCACGTGCATCGCGTTCGAATTGGAAGGTTGCCAAAAGCACTCGGTCCGGGTCATTGCACTACATAACTCTAAAAATGTGTTCTATCTCCTTCAACCAATTCTCGACTTCATTAGGATCTGTCGATCCACCAAAACATGGGGGATTCATTCCACAGAAGTTCCAGTGAAGATCACCAGCTCCTTGATGTGCTGCTCCTCCCTGGGCCACTTGCTAGAGGGCCTGGGTTAAACCTTGCATAGTACGCTACATGTCTCTCTACTGAGCACATTTTGCCATCATTAAAACGAACCCCTACACGTAGAATAGATTAAATTAGAATAACCTAGCGGAAATCTTTTAGAGTTGATTTATTAACTCAACTCGAGTTTCTACCCAATCTCACCAGGTTGGATACTTAGACTTTTAACAAGGTTACAGGTTCTACGACATTACTTAGAACCCTAGGAACTTAGGAAACCTAGGCTCTGATACCACCAAACTATCACGCCCTGACGTGGAATATCAGGACGCAGCAGTAGAAAGAGTTAAAATACATTGATTTCCAAACATGCTGTGCTTTGGGTTAGCAATTAAACAACTCTAAACATAACACAATAACTAAGGGAAAGAATGAGCCCAAATTAACCATTTATTCCAACTAAGGAAACATAAAGATCCAATATCCACCAACTTAGACCAATTACATAATAACACAACTATTCAATTACAACTCTTGATCTATACTACAACTCTAGGACTCAAACTATCTAGGGACAACTCCAATGGCTTTCTAGCTGGCTCGCTCCAAGATCTTCACTCCTGCCCTTCCCCATTAGTTTGAGAGTCATCACCGGAGCTACCTGAAAAAGGGGGAAAAACAACCGAGTGAGCGAACACTCAGTAGGTAATAACAGGTAATGTTTAAGTGATTATCCAATTACATTAATGTCATGCGATGAAAAAGGAATAACGACAATGAATTACTCAGAATTAAAGAACAGAAACATAGCATATCTAGGAATTGGCCGATCAAGTATGTAATAAGTAAAATGTTGATAATTCCAGGTAGGAATTCAATAATTTGTAACATAGAGAAGAAGAATGAAATGAATTATGTGGATGATATGTCATAGGCATCACGCTAGTCATGCACTCAGTGTAACACCTCACCATGTCATTACAACTCCCCGGGACACTAGTACGTTTCGGGCGCTCCTTCCAAGACCAGACTGGGCCCTTATAATGCGTTGGCATTAATTTGGTGGATCCAAGATCCCAAGTTATGTCTAGACATTTACTGGACTCGGCAAGGAAAAGGATGAAAATCATCAAGTTATCACCTGGGAATATTCGAGAACAAGCCAGGGTTTAATAGCACAGGCCATTAATGGCTCGGCCCTTGAATCACACAAGAAATCGTAAAACCAAGCTCTGGGAGTTACGCGGTCACACTGGGGCTGCTTATAATATAAACGGTCTTATACTGGACCGTGGTAGATGAACTGGGCCAAGGGAAAACCCAGCTCGGTGCCAAGGGATAAACGGTCCTATATGGGCCATGTGAAACTTATAACGGTCCTAGATGGGCAGCTAATAAGATCAAGACAGTCCATATTTAGCCATTCAAAACAAAAAGAAACTTAAGCCCAGAACGAGAGGTAAATGGTCTGGACTGAGCCGCTCTAACACCAAACGGTCCCTCGATGGTCCGTTCAGTGGGTGAACGGTCCAATAGCAACCGTGTACCCAATGGGCCAAGCTAGGCTAGAGTAATCAACCTAATTGGGCTCCCAAGCTGCCCGGGGCATGGTGGAACCAAACCAGGGTTCAGCCCTCAGCTCTCAAGCCGGTCTGGAGGCCTTAGGTCGACTTAACATGGTTAGGTCGAAGAATATCAAGGAAAAATCGACCAGCAAGACCTGGCACTTAGCCAGTGATACGCTGTCTCAATCGAATCACGTAGGGTATTAAACGGTCAGATCCAGGTCGCGTAAGGACTCAAACGGTCCCCTGTGGGCCGCGAATCTGGGCAGGGACGAACAAGCGATCCGGTAGAGTGAACAGGTGCAGGAATTGAGGTACAATCTGCCCGACGTCCTAGTGGGAATCCCAAGCTCACGGGGATTGACGGAGGTCTCGTAATGGAGGCTCTAGTTCAACGGAAGGAGTATCCGGCGGAGAGTTCCAGCCATTACAAGATTGAAGGATTATAAAACATCGGAAAACGAATGTGTGGCGGTCAGTCAACACCACCGGAGTAGAATGACTGTCAAAC